>CAIGRB010038358.1:0-16111 GCA_903798255.1 Fraxinus quadrangulata
TTATTCCTAGTAAATTTTTATTAATTATTATGCATATTAAAAATCTATGATAGAAATTGAACAAGAATTGAGAAATTTGGTGATAAGGTTGAATGAAACTATGGACTAGTTCGAACGAGGTCTATTCTTGGGGTCAATGTACCCCCACTTCTATTAATTAATTTTACATACATTTATTGATTAGTTTTGTGTGAACACAGTTCAATTCTACAAATAAGTCCACCACTCCTCCACATGTACTGAATATTATGCATATATACTTGGCGCGTCTGGATATTTTTTTTCCAAAAAATTGAGTTTCTGGTTCAAATTGGTAGGTTCAATGAATCATGAAATAGACAAATGATTTCTCTTTCTTCCGCCACATCAACAAAGCTGGTCTACACACCGAATTTATTCCAAAATGTGAACATGGCCTTGTTGAATATTTTAGAAACTTTAGAACTTGAAATTTTAAATTTTTTAATTGTCAAGATCCCCAGTCAAATCACCAAGATAATCATTAAATGCGGAACATACCTTAATTCATTGAAAATGATTCTTTATTACTGGATCTTAATTCCGAATCTTTTATCTTGAAGATCAATTGCAATATCTTTATGTTTGGTTTCTTCACTTTTATTCTTAATTTTGCCTCATTTGATTCTTTAATTCTTGTTGATTTTGCTTCTTGATCCATGGTCTTGATTGTGGGTATTGGATCTTCATGTTCAATATGTTTTCTCTTAATTATTCTTGTGTTGAATGCGGATTCAAAATCTTGATTGTGAGTATTTGATCTTCCTCTTCAATATGTTTTTTTTTTAAATTATTCTTGTGTTGATAGGAGCATAAAGAATGAGAAGTCGCATATGAATTGTGAAGTATAACTTTATATATAGTTTCCATACGTGTTTCCGTCCACTAAAAAACACGAATCTAATGGATCCGGTCTCTATATATATAATTCAGTAAACACTTTATTTAGAAACTCTAAACCCAATAATTCAATTATTTATTAGATCACTTTAATTTCAGACTTAACTTTAAGATAGCATTTATACACAATTAATTACATGTGTAGGCCCATATGACATTAATTTTTCCCGACATGCCATTTCCAGTTCCGTAGGGTTAGGAAAAATCGACTGATGGGGAAATAGATATTTCACTATTCTAAGTCATTGACAAAGGTGAAAATGGCAATTTAGGTCATTTGGGAATGTAATGATTGTTAAATACTGTTAGGTCCAAACTGTAATTAGATATTCCCACGTCCAAAATCATAGTTATTGAATTGTAATCAAAGTTAAAAGAGATGGGGGTTGTTGGCATGGGTCTTGCAGGAGTCGAAGACGGATCAAAGAGAAGAATTGGCCATAAAAATGCTTGTTAAACGCCTACTACCTGCTCGAGCGAAAAAAGGGCGTTCGAGCTGTGACCTACCCCACGCTGGCCATGAATAAAGGCGCTCGAGACAAAAACCCTTGTTTGCATAAACAACCTATTTTGCAGTCCTAAACCACCTCAAGCACTCCATATTATATATACGCAAGCTAGATTTCATTTCTAGGTGTGGTTGAATAATTATTCATTCAAGATAACACATTATTGAATATCAATAATACAATCTAAAGATCGCTTGATTCTACCACAAGATCAAAGCATAAAAAACTCCCAAAAATATTTTTCAGTTGGTTGAACATATTATTGAAGATCAACAACAAGTACCAAAGATCTCTTGATTCAACCATAAAATTAAAAAAAAAGTCAAAAAACCCAAATTTTCAAAACTCCAAATAAACTACTTCCAATCATCGTCAGAGCTCTAAAGATCCATGGAGACCAAAATTTCGATTTGTAAATAATGAGTTCATTCTTGATTATCTACGAGGAGAAAAGAGTCTAGAGGTTCTGGAGCACACAATCGAGGAGATCTTCGATGATTACAAGTTGTGGGCTAGAATCTGCTGAGATATAACTGTTTTTGGATGAATCCTGTAAGTTATTCTTTTATAGTGGATTAATATTTATTGACAAGTTTGCTCGGAGGTTTTTACTTCTGAAGAGTTTTTCACGGGGTTTTCCTTCATAAACAAATCTTGGTATTATTTACTTTCCATCTTGATAAATCTCAGTGTTATTCACATTCTAGTCTTAATATTATTGTTTGATTGATATCTAGAATTTAGATACGTGTTTTAATTCTCCTAGATTCATTAATTGTGACAGCTTGTTGCAATTAATTGGTTGACTAATTTTAATTCTGAATATTACACTTATTCACCCATTTCTAGGTGTTAATAGTGTCAAACTTCTTTATTTCACTTGGAATTGCCATTTTGATGATTATTTTAATATAATCCCATGAAATCAAACTATCAGAATCTGCACCAAACTGGAGCTTGGAGTCTCATAATAATTGAAAGTATACTGACTTTCTCTTGTTATAGAACTTCTTTTATAATCCTTTTATTTTATCATGCGTGCCAAATATATTATATTTCGTATACAACATTAGATAGAATTAAACGAGATTTGAACTTTATTCCTTCATAGCATCCAATAAATCTTAATACTAGTTGGATTTAGACTTTTCTGTCTGAGCTCAAAATCATCTGCAAGCTCAATAAAATAGTACAAATTGAACAAATGGACAGATTTGATCAAAAATACTACGAAAGCCCATGTTTGATCCCCATTATTTTCAGAATACATTCTCTCTTTTATTTTTAACTATACATTATTCAATAAAATAATATCATACGCAAACTCAAAACATTTTCTTATTTTTTAATCTCATATTTTCCATCAAAATACTATTTCGAAATGCATTTGGGACAAAAAAGAAAAGGGGGGCTCAAACAGCTCTAAATTGAAGCAGTCAGAACCAGGTCCATTGATTCTTGGGGTCAATTAATTGCACATTTGTCTATACTAGTTAGGACCACGTTTGATATACTCTCCTATTTTTCTCCTCTCTCTCTCTCTCTCTCTCTCATCCATGGAATTTTCTTCCAATCTCATTCAGAACCAGAAGACAAACAAATTATCCACAGTGAAAATTTCTTAACAAGGACCTAACTAGTAGGAGGACATGAAAAGTAACATTTTTAAGTTTTTCTTATAGGAAGACTATTTTTTTTAGCCTACTTTTTTCGTCAATTCGTTCCAACTCAAATTTGGAGCTTGTGCTGAATATTCCGATCTTATCAATCCTATTTGATTCAATTTTCACTCTACTAACCAATATTTTACCCCCCGCGCGCGCGCGCGCACACATATATATATTATCAAGCAAAATTGGATCTAAATCCTTAGTGTTATTCATGGTAAAGTTTGATCAAACTGTACCACGACTGATGTATGCAAATTGTGCATCAAATGGTAATACATTGAGGGCTGAGCATGGTATACTATGTTGGGTTAGAGGGAATAGAATTAAGGAGAATTGTATTAGCTTTCAAATTAAAAAAATTGCTTATAAGTCAAAAATTTACTTTATAACTAAAAATGTACTCATACGCAAAAAAATCATTTACAAGACAAAAATTCACTTTTATGTAAAAAATTGTTTATAAAGCAAAAAAGTACTACTAAAATAAGACAAAATTCACTTATAAAATATAAAAAGTTATAAGTAAAACATTCACTTATGTCATTATGTGTAAAAGATTACTTAGAAGTACAAAATTAACGTATAACGGGAAATTTAGTTAAAAGTAAAAACTTACTTCTAGCTTAAAAATTGAATTATAAGTAAATATTTCACCTTTTAAGTTAAAAGTTAACTTATATACGTATAAGTAAAATATCACTTATGAGTGAAAAAAATTTAATACAAGAAATTATAAATTAAAAAATTTCACTAGGTAAACAAATTGGATGCCAATTAAGTATTTAGCAGAAAAAAGCTTAGATGTACCTACTCATGAAAATTAGTTTCACAATTATATTTGTTTTTCTTCATCTTATAATCCAAGCAACAATAATTAGTCCAAATGTTAGTACATACACAACAAAAAATGATTGGGTAATTATGTAAAGCCATATTGAATTATAATTAACGAGTGACATATTTATTTACTCCATATTATTTACACGTACATACATTTTTCGATATATGAGCATATTTGTAATTTTATTTTCTAAAAAACTTTCAAAATCACTCGATAATAAACCCTCGAGCATAGGTTGAAATATTTTAAAATTTGCTCTAAAAACCACCCAAAATTTGATCCCTCTTAAATGTCCAAAATCGATACTTTAAAGAAACCCATAACCAGTACCCCACAACTCCCATGTAGGCCATTAAAGCTCTATGATAATTAGGCATTGTTTGTCACCTATTATTGTGTTGAAAATGGAGTAATGAATAGTATTTTTTTGGAGAATATATGGTTGAAATTTAAAGTAACTTTATTAGTTTGTGTATAGAATATTTTATTGGGTGAATATGTGGTTGAAAATCTTACTGTAACAAATAATGTTTTATATTAATGGTAGACAAACAGGGGCTTAATCTAGAAATCTATGCGCTTCTTTTAAATATCACTGTAATCAATGATATCTTCTTTTTAGCTTCTACTCAACTTTTGGTTCACATAAGAAGTTCATTCTAAATATTTCCACTTATTGTTCAGAAAATTTGTTTGGCAGGGTCTGCATAATTATAGACAAGGTTATCTTGCTTTATGATTTGACATATTGAGTATGTAGACAATTCTTTACCCTCATCTTCCTGAGGTAAGGTCCATTCATATTATCAACTTTGGACTCAAATAGTAAAGAGAAGGGAAAAAACAATAAAAGAAACCGTCATGCACATGAATGTGATCTCAAATTACTTCTCTTCCTAGATTCTCTTCAATTTTCTCTATGAGATGTCATGAATGTAACATGCCATCATGAGATATCTTTTTCTGTATTCATAATCATAATAGCAAAAGTTGAAAAGAGCATGGAGCTTGATGGCCATTGCCAGTGCGAAAGTTCGTTGTATAACAAATTGAAAGTTGGTTAGCCTTTTGAATGCTTGGAGAATGATAAGTGCAGCTTATTCGAAATTTTAAATGATGATATTTTACTGTTCTTTGGATAAAATACTACCTAACTTGTGTTTTATTACATTTTATAGGTAAAACTTGACGTTTGATGAAGAATTGGCAAAAATAATACAAAAATAGTGAAAAATGTTGAAATCCAAAAGTCGAGGACTAAATTGCAAACAATCCTTAGATGAGACGGGCAACGAAATGAAGATCGAAGATACCAAGCATTTAATTGGATACAATTGGAAGATAAATGAGCAAGATTGCAAGAGAAAATGATTGAAATGAAACCAAATTCAGGGAATAAAGTGAAACTACTAAAAAGGGATCAATTGGAGAGTATTTAAGAGTGTTAGGAATCAATTAGATGAGGAAAGTAGTCAAATGGATGAAGTATAATCAAAGTATTATCACTCATCAACTTTCAGCAGAAAAAGTTGTGCTTCAGATTTTTAGTCTCATATTGAAACCTAATTTTAGCCTAGCAAGCTTTCGAATTGAAAAATGATATTTTTATAAGAATTGTAACCCTCCAAGTTAGTTTTTCAATGCACTTGGAATCACCTTAATCGAATATCGGACGAGAAAATTATGATAAAATTACTAAAAACTATTCAGTTGTAGGAAATTAGGCAAGGCGCGTGCCCTTGCCTGTAGGAGAGGCATGCCCCAACCAAAAAAGGGTGCCTGAGGTGTCCCAAACCAGCTTGGCACGCGCCTTGGTACAGAAGGGAGAAAATTCGATTTTCCTTATTTTTGTTTTGGTAATAATTTAATGCAAACTTTTTAATATCCTTTAAATACTAAACTCGACCAAAACGTACCTTTGTTATTTTTGGGGGATGTTTATCCAAATATTCTTGTTTAATTTAATTATAAGAATATTAGGCTAAGTTTTTCATTGTATTTGATGAATAATGAACCCTATTGTTTATTTATTTTTAATTCAAGACAATTAGTTTAATATTTCTTGATTGGTTTTGCATTCCATTGAATTATTTGATTGCTTGATCACCAACTAGATATTAAGTTGCTTGTTGTAGTGTAGGAATACTCACAATAAGTTTAGAATGCGGCAAAATCAATATATGGGTAATAGGTATTATGAATAATATCTATGACATATGCAATCATGTGTGATAAATTATTTAATATATTTAATATATCTTGAAAAAAATATTGAATAACAGTTGATTATCGATTGTCTTGAATATATGAATTTACTAGATTAAAAATTGAATTAAATGGCAATAGGGGGATTCACAATTCCAATATAAACATTTATATATTAAATAAATATTTTATTTGCTTTGTTAGTTTATGATTAATATAGAAAACATTCAAACAATCTCTTTTGACGTCACCACACTTTGAATTAGTAGCTATTGAACTACAAATTTGACCTTATTTCTCGTGGAACGATACTCTTAACTCATAAATCTTATTATTTGTACAACGATTCCGTACGCTTGTTGGTATAGTCCGAACACATAAACTTAAATCCATCTATGAATTTCACTCAATGGAAAAATGAGTTACCATTGGATTAGTTCAGGAAAGACTTCTCTGGCAGCATGCACTATGATGGTATTTTATACCTATGCAGTAGGATATGGAGAACTCTGTTCCAGGAATTGTGACCCTGTTATATTTCTCGTCATCTTTTCAACGAGATAGCAATGATATATGTCCATGTGATTCTGCAGAGGCATGACAAATTGAATCGACTGTAAGCCATATATAACTATAGCCATTATCGATCTGTTTTGAGTTTTATTACTTCATTGATTTGCAATGAAGTACGCCCAATTTGAGAATACTGAATATGGGTGCTTTGCAATTTGTCTTGTAAAGTTTTCTTACTCACTGTTTTCTACAGTTTGCTTTAATGTTCTGCTAGATTTTATTTAATCATTTTTTTTTATTTTTTTTGGCTGTAAAGATGGAAAAGATTCCAATAGATGAAATCAAGAAAGAAATGAAGTCTGCTGAGTTATCAGAGGAGGCTGTTGAGGAGCTTTTGGAAATTCTTTCTATGAAATCTTTGGCGAAGTTGGAGGGTTGGTCTTAGTGTATTCAAGTTATAATTTAATGTCATTTCTCTCTTTAGTTAGGAAGTTTGGATAGTGGAATTCATTTGTGCCTATCTTTTTCCTTAATTTTCTCTGGCTGTTTCTGGCTTTGGCTTGTAAATTAGGATCTCGCATTCAATCCACTAATAGGGCCAGGCTAGTGCCAGAATTTGTCGTGATTATTGTAGAATTAAGCAACATGTACCGGAAATGACAATTTGGAGACATTAAGACTGGAGAAATTGATTGAGGACTGCAGCTGCAAATTTTCCTAATTTTCAATGGCTTCTTTTCATCTTCTGTCATGTGTTTAATAGTTACTTGAGGCCAGTTGGGAAGTGATTGCATCAGCAAGAGTGTTATTTTTGAATCAACTGTAATTTATTATGGTACATTTTGCTTTTGTCGAAAAGAAATTTGGGGATTCTGTGGAAGCACTTGCAACTATTTTCGCTTGCTGAAAAGTATGGTTACTCTGAGTGGATTCAGTTTGATGCATCCACTGTCCGTTGTCTAGCTTATTACACGGGAGTCATATTCGAGGTAAAATATATAAAGCTTTTTTTGCCCATTTCTTTCTCCCAGACCTCAAGGTTTCCCAATATGTTTTTGGCCGGTTTCATAAATATGCGATTCAAATATATTTGTGTCATTATTTTGTCATCAAATTCATAAATCTGATTTACATATATTGACACTGCTGACACCATGAAACAGAGTCTGCACACTATATAATTACATTCTGAAGGAAAGAAAAAAAATCGCCCTACCTAACCAGAGCCCGTTGGTTCTGGTCTGGTTCTGTTCCATCTCAAAATGTGGAATTGTTTGGTTCCATGTGTAGAAATCCCATCGGTTCCCGATTCAGCCCGGTTCTCTTAGGTGCCGAAGCAGACGACGCCCACTCCTAGATATGACTGACCTTGTGTGTGATTCATCAGCTCTCACCTGGAATATGCGTGGCCCATTCCTTTGTTGTTAGCGTTCCTTTACATCCATCCAAATCTCATATGCAGATTCAGAATATATAATACTTGCAGAGATTTCCTTGGATACAGAATTGAGAATCCAAGATATGACATATGGTTATTTCGGATCCATGAATTGAGTAACTCCAGATCATTTTCAGGTTGTAGAATGGATCCATTGATGAATCCTAACTTGTTCTTCACCGAAAGTGCAATCATCATCGATCGACTCTAGGATGCGTAGTTAGCTCCAACCAATTGTTGTGAAACGAGGACAAGGCTTGGGTTATCTGAATGATGCAGAAAATATGGACTAGTTCCATCATCGATTGCTAGATTACATGCTGATGATGAAGAATTATTTGATAATGAATTTGGAAGATCTGAAGCCATTGTTGTTTAGAAGCTTCAAACGAGATTAGATCAGACAGATTTGTTATTGAAGGTATGAATGCTCTGATACCATATTGAAGATCAACTCTGTGAAATGGAAAAAAAAATTCATTCAACCCGGAAATGTCATACAGCCATTGTATAAATAGAATTTGGATATCTAAGAGTATCTCCAAGAGACTCTTTAAACATGAAATCCTCTCAAATTTAAAGAGCCAACATTTAAAAGTATGCTCAAAGAGACTCTTTAAATTAACATTTTAATTTAGAGAGTGAGTTTGGTTCTGCAAATTTGGATAGCCAAATCCACTCTCTATAATTAAATGCATTCAAAGTGTTTCAATTTTCAATGTAGGAAAACAATAAAATAATCTAAAGAAAAGCTAGTTAAAATAAAAGATAAATAAAAATAATAAACAAATAAAAGATAAAGAAAAATAATAAATATTTTTTGGGAGTAGTAAAATTAAGTGTTAAATATAAAGAGCTTGTTGGAGTACTTTAAAATTTTAACTCTCTAAATTTATAGATACTCTCCAAATAATAGAATATGCTCTTTAAAAATAGAGAGTCTTGGAGATGCTCTAACAGAATATGACAGCTAGCTAACTAACTCTTTCAACTTAATAACTGAATTACAAATTTCGACCACCAACTAACTAACTAATATTCCAATACCTAGCCTACATTTAATTAAGAAACCAGATAATAAATTTATAAGAACAGCATTTTTACTCGACCTGTTTCTCGGCTGGCTGCAATCATTGTCAAATAAAAAGTAGGTTACTTTCTGCCTCGTTTTCTTATTGTATTTCCTTCTTCGGGGATTTGATTGAGAAGGAAAGTTACGAGCCATTTGTGGGGGGTGGGCGATATGTAAGTGTGTAAAAAACGCACTTATCAATTATGCAGCTGGTCAAAGAGAGAGGATTTCTACCGGAACTTGGTCTCCAGATAGAAAACATCGTCTGCTCGTTGGATATGGATTTCGAGGGTGCAGCTTCTGCAATTGCTGCTAAACTCAGGGAAAAAGGTCAAAGTGTTGTCTTGGTTTTGGAAAATAAACCCCTTAAATGGTATGCCAGATTTCATAATACCTATGTCTAAAAGTTAACTTCTTTAGTACATTATCTTGTGTTCCATGTCCTTTGTTTCTTGTACCATCCCAATAGTAACATTCGCATCTTTTATATGTTGGTCGTTCCTTTATTTTAATTTATATTATTTCTTTTGGTTTATAATCTCCAGGGTGTTTAAAAGGGCAGCGCGAATAAATGCTCGCACGCTGATATTAGTGGGTAGTGCGGAGTGGCAAAAGGGTATGGTTGCAGTCAAAATTCTTTCATCTGGCGAACAATATGAGATTAAAGTTGATGAACTAGAGTAGCAATGTTAAATTATAATGCCCATAACTGTACCTTTTACGTTTGTCTTGACATATTGATCAACTCCAGCCTTATCATCGGTTTCTAAATTTCTCAATCTTATTGTAGACAACTTAGCATCTAGAATTTGAAAAAAATAAGTGTATTGTTTGGTTGAATATAACTCACTTGAACTATCCACAATGTACTGATTTGTTGTAGATCTAATGGGTTGCATTTATAATTGCTATCGTGTCCTGAAGGATTGAACTCTTAAGAAGAAATTCTCGATATGCTCACAGAACAAGATTTCCAATGTAGTGTTGTGGCCTTTTTTGTTTCTATGGCAGAAGACGGTTTTTGATGTAGGATTATGGCTAACAACAAATGCTATGTTTTTCTTCAGTTATTTTCTGCAGCCATTAAGTTTTACATTTCTACCCAGAACAAGATGTTGCTAGATTTATAATCATGCCTGCGTTTATTAAATTTTCAGTTTATCTTTCGGTTGATGGATGGGAATGTGATGTCAAACTTGGAATTCATTAATCAATGTTCCCCTTGAACGAGGGATGTCGAGAAAAATGATTTTTATGCAGCCTGTTGATGTTATGTATAAAGTGCATGTTTGACATGTAGTATTGAACTGTTATTTCACTCTACTAATATAGCCAAAAAGGTTATTATTTAAATGGTTCATAAGACTGTTTCATGAGATGTCAAGTCGAAATCCAGGAGGGAGTGGGAAGACAACTGTTACAAAACTTTCAAATATAAATGATTCGAGTTCCTTGTTAAGAAATTGCTTAGGGATCTTAAATTGAGGAACTTTTGGGGTAAAAAAATATTTGGTACACGGTCTTGATATTTAGCGTTTATTTGGCCTAACTAATTGGAAAATAATTTTTTTTCTCAAACAAACTATTAATAGTTTTATCAAATTACACTGGTTGAAGATGATGTTACACGGTGTTCAAAAACTAACCTTCTAGTGAAAAAAAAAAAAGATGACTTTTTTAGAACATAAACATGTGTTTCCTTCTATGCTAATCATGGCTTTGATCAAAGTATACATGAGTAAGTCTTCATTATACACTAGTGTTTGTCCGTGCAATGCACGGGGGTGAATTTTCTTTAAGATAATGTTAGTGTATTAAATGTGTTCGAAATGGTGTAAAATGTCGTGTTTGTGATTTTGTTGCTTGAGGATAATTCAAGCAACTTTGGTGTCCAAGGTAATCTTATGAAGCAGTGCTTGAATTTAGTTGATTTTTTTTTATATTTATCTTTTTTGTTATTGAATTTACTTTAGTTGGATTTTGTGAAAAAAATGGATAATTTTTTCTGGTGGAGGATTTTTTGGTGAAGAAATTTTTATTTAAGAGTTACATTTTGTTATTGAATTTGTTGGATTTTGGAATTTTCTATTTGTTCCCTTTAGGCTAATAAAAGAATATGTATCGAAATTTTATAGAAAATATTATTGTTAGTACTGTGCAAAAAAAAAATTCGTGTGCGCACAGAGACCCTCTTCGTGCTCCCACGGTGTCCGGAATTTTTTTTTTCTTCCTCCTAGAACCAATATTTTATCTTTTGAATTGTTAATACTCTTATTATCACGCAACCATTAAATTTGCTAATTTTTCAAATACCAAACACCATTTAGCCCTTTGCAAATTTCAAATTCGACTCCAGAAAAATAGAAAATGAAGAATCAGAAACTCACATTTGTGCTACAACTACGAGCTGTTGGTCTAATTTCGTGCGCTCCGTGCGCACACGGAGACATCTGTGCCACACGGTGTCTGGGAATTTTTTTTCTTCTTCTTCTTGAGCCAACATTTTATCATTCAAACTCTTGCTATCATACAACCATTGAATTTGCTAATTTACCAAATATCAAATACCATTTAGTCTTTGCAAATTTAAAATCCGAAAAATAGATAAAGAAGACTAGAAACTCACATTTGCCGTTGGTCTAATTTCAGGCTTGCCAACTGAATAATCAAAAATCTCAGTGATAAAGTGTCTCTGGAGACACAGGTGTCTCAATTAAGTCAATAAATGTGGCTAATTTTTTTTTCACATATGGAACAATAATATATGAGGTAAAATCACGAATGGATAGTAATCCTGAAAGCCTCTCTTTTAAGAGAGGGTAGATTATGGATTTCGTATGTTACTTTGCTTGAAATTAGATTTGACGTGATCATCAACAAATGTTATGTCTCTTTTTTTATTTTTCCGGATTTGACGTTAGTCGATTCATGGTACTAAATATGTTTTTGGAAGGCCATCTCCATTATTTCCAATCTATGCATGAGAATAATTGCATTTTATAACTAGGGGTACAAAACTGATGAAGACGTCACCTAATTTGCAATTGAAAATGCTTCTTTTGAACCCACTTTTGCCTCCCTTAAAGTTTGTACAACTTTTTGGGTAATGTGATTATAAAAAATTGGTTCCACTACATATTAGTGCTTCATAATGGAAAAGGGAAGTCTCTATCTAAACCAAATTTTCATTTTTCAACAAGGCACGTATATCTAGTTGCACCGTTGGTCTCCAACTTAATGATTTAGCGACAGGTTGGTCGCTAGAAACGAGCAAGTTTGTACACAACGTAACATATTTTTGAATAATCAATCTTAATGATAGAAATTGTCCAAAATTTCCTTCAAAATTCATGTGGTCGTCATAAGAACATGCCTCCTTCAAATAATTTTAAACTAATACAGATTATGAAGCTTATAAAGTTGGACTTGTGATTGCCTTGTAATGAATATAACAAAGATTTGGAAGGTTTTCAGTCGGTACAAACTAATTGTGCAATTAAATAAAAAATTAGGGGTCAACTTGCTCTCTTTTAAAGGTGTTGACCAACTTGCTACTGGTACAAAAGTTTAGGGACAAGTGGCAAACCTTTTCTCTTTTTAGTATTTTGGGTGCATCGAATAATTCCAAATAATTAAATAAATTGAAGCACTTTGGTAGCAAAATTTAATAATATGGAAATCTTTTGGAGTTTTCAAAAATGAAAAAACACTGTTTTTGTAATTTGCCCTTCAATTCACGTGACTAGTCTCATGCCCTAACTACGAACTCCTATAACTCATCGATACTTAGTGAATCATTTTCTCATGAAATCACGATTAATTAATATAATTAAGAACACAAGTATTACTTTTAATAATACAATACGTAATAAATAACTATTTATGCTCAAATGTCAATTATATACGAGATAATTTCTTTTTAATGTACTTCCTTTTATTGTATTTTATTCTTTTCGTTATTGCTTAACTTACGCGTTTATTATATTTAGAACTCTTTGGATGAAAGTTACACTACTAGTGAAATAAAGAATTAGTACTAAACATATTCAATGAAGAAAATTTATCAATAATAAGTCGAATATAAAATCTTAAATTGGAAAATACTGATTCCGCTTATGTTTTTTTTTTTTTTTTTGAAAACGCTTTGATAATTTCAAAAGCAAATGCAAAATATCAATTACGAAAGACCAGTGATAATTCATTTCGTTCCAAAATTGTTTGCTTTTTCACTTTGATTACGAGACTTGCAGCATCGAAAAAATTGCAAACAAATGTACTTTCCCCAACTTTTTATTTATAAATACTATTGAATATTCTTTTAAAAACACTATTTTTCACCCAATTTCCATCATATAATTAAATAATTTATTTAAAAAGCATTTAACTTGATCGTATAATTATTAGACTCGTCAATTCAACGCTAGTGTTAGGCGGCGGAGGAAAAGCAAAGCTAAAGTCTTAATTATTGTCTTCCACTACAACATATCCCATAATTATAAAAAGTTCCCACTTTTGTTTGTTTATTGTGAAATTACACTATTTTTTAACACTTTTTCGACAACTCTAATGGAACGTTTTAGGAGGAATACATCAAAATCTACATAATAAATTACATAATGCAATATAACATTCTAACATTTATCAGTTTAAAATACAATCAACTCAAACGATTTAAACGATCATTTATATATAAAACTAAACAATGTTCATAAAAAATGTAAAGTTGGCGTAGTACTAGAAATTTCGACAATAAACCTCTCTTTTTAGAAGTAAACTGTAAAGTTGGCGTAGTACTAAAAATTTCGACACTAAACCTATGTTTTAAGAAGTAAAATGGATATTAACAAAATTTTCAACTTATATTGTTGATCAAACTACGACATTACATATCCACACCACTAATAATTAGTGCTATAAAAAAATGTAATGCGTGGAGGTTGAACTTTCCGGCAAGACAAGTCTAGGCGAGGTCAAAACGTAAAAAAATGTTTCTTATTTTAATATTATTTTTAATTTTTAATCAATCTGAAAATCATTTAAGAATTAAAATAATACATACCAAACCTCTAAAATAGATTTTTAAGAACTTTATACATTTTTTCAAAGTTTCCAACAAAAAGATGAGTTTTAAAATCATAATTACTTAATGTAAATGGTAGGAGCTTAAATTTCATCTAACTCTTTATTGAATTCCAATTCAACATCCTCTTCTTCATCTAATTTGTCATCCGTATCGTTCAATATTAATAATATAATTAAAGTGTTATTCAAATTACATGAGAATATTCTTCTCTCTTTAGATCTCAAGAAGGTTGGGGCGGCCATTTCTGTCTCCCAACACATCGGGTGATTTTGACTTCTCTCGTTGTTCCGATTAAAGCGGGGCAGGACGGGGTTAGATCCCTATCTCATTTAGCGTGCCATTTTTTAAATTTATTTTTTAAATTTTTAGTTGGTTTTTTTTTTTTTTCAAATTGTAGAAAAATTCATATTCCTCTATAAATGATGATTATTATTTTCTTTTTGTATGATAAAAAATTTATATTTTGAAATGAACTTTAAACGAAGCGGGTAATGGGACGGAAAGCATGTTCCCTATACTTGTCATGTCCCTGTCTCAGGGCAATAATTCTTGTCCCGTACCCGTCCTGTGTATCCGATTAGACAGAAAATATTTGTCCCGTTCAGAGTGAGATTCCATAGTATTGGGTATAACGAATTCTTATGCCATCTCTATCCAAAAGTGCTTTAAAGGTCATGATATTTTCCATCACTTAAGCACATTATTACGAGAAAAGATTGTTGTTATTTTTGTCCGGCGCCTTACCTCCAACAATTTAATCAATAATCTCAATATGTATAATTTTACAAGATGAAGGACGAAATGAAATTTTAGACAAAGGGTGTGGACTGTGATAGAAAATGGAGGCTTTGAATTGCGGAATAAATGCTTAAATGAAAATGACGCCCCGATTGGAATGATCTGAGCATCACGTCTGTGTCTTCAAATGAACGTATTATTATTAAACAAATAACAAAACTATTTTAAAGAAAGAAGCTCAATAAATGATATGACACTGGGTCCCATTGAATTTTGTGCTGAAACAGTCTCTTCAGGAAAGAAAATTCTATATGAAATTTAGTGCACCGCTCGATACTCATTTTTTGAACTCCCAAAAAAGTCAAAAAGATCCAATTTTTATGCCCAATACTTCTAAAGTTCTGTATTTCTTTGCTGTTTGAGTAAATTTCAGCATCTAGGTTTTGCTCAGTTGTCTCTAATTTTCTCCGAGTGTTATTCTTTTTCTTTTCAATTTGGAGGTTTCTGTGAAAAGGGTTTATGGGGTTTGCTGTTTTGGTAATTTAATTGATTCCAAAGGTTCGATTTTGGTTGCATGATTTGTCTGTGAACTGGGTTTGAACGTTTTTATTCTTTATAGTCTCAGGGTCTGAACTCTTGATTTATTTATCATGGTCTAAACTCGAAAGAGGTTTAAAACAGTAAAAGATTTAGTTTTTCAAATTTGCGTTTTGTTTTTGTGTACCCATGGATTAGTAAAACAGTAAAGTTGGTGCAGAAGATAATAGAAGTCTCACTTGTGGATTGCAAGGCTTCATTTCGAATACTATGTAATTTTCTCCATATCACTTACTTTTACGATCCTTCCATATCTAGCTATAAGAATTTGTCAATATTTGAAAATAATTATAATTTTTGGAATCTTTATTTGGAAATAGTGTTGTTATTTCTTGATTATGCGGGATTCATATAGTATAGTTTTTTGTGCTGAGTGCTGCTATGTTATTGTGGGGGCTTATAGATGTTGCAATATGTTGGAGTATAGAGCTTAATTTCATTTATCCCCTCAAGTATATAAGTATTAGGCTGCCCTTACATTTCTCCGTATATAAAGGGTTCTAGAGGGATGATGGATGGAAGAGAGG
>CAIGRB010038358.1:18048-39497 GCA_903798255.1 Fraxinus quadrangulata
GCTCCTACCAACACACATTTCTCTGCCGCTCTTATGGGATCTCAAACAGTGCAATTACAAAAGGGTCCATCGCAAAATCTAGTTTCTGTATCTGGCGCTCAACATGAGAACTGGGGAGAGTCCAACTTGGCAGATTCCAGTTCCCATACAGATACTTCAACTGACATGGAGCCTGATGATAGAAACCAAAGGGTGATTTTTTTATTTTTTTTTTGTAATTCTGACTTTCAGTTTTTAGCTTCTAGAAGTGTGTTTTAATTCTGCCTTCTCAAAATAAGTTATTTATGAATTTGCATTTAAGGTTCTCGAAAGTTTATATCTATTTAGTCAGGGAACTTACAGTATACGAATTCGAGTTATTGCATTCCGTAATTCTTTGGGGAAGATTAACCCTTGTTTGAGCCCCTTTTTGAGAGAAAAAAATGCATTTTTGAATAGTGATTTTTGGAGAATTTGTGGTTAAAAATGAAGAAAAAGTTTTCGATTTACGTGTAATATTATTTTATTAGAGAATGTGTGGTAGAAAATGAGTTTTGGAAAAATAATTTTTTGATAAAATGGGGCTTAAACAAGGGCTTTTGTTGGTAATTTTTATCGATATGTGACTAAGATGCCACTCTATCTTGTGTAGTTTGATATGGGTCAGTCCGGTGCTGTTGCAGTCTCAGATTCCAGTGGCAAATCAAAAGAAAAATCCTTGGATCATAAGGTCGTAAGTTTATACTAATTGTCATTTAACTAATTTCAAGAATAACTTGTTGATTCCTCACACTATTATTTCTTTTAGACTTTGCGAAGGCTTGCCCAGAATCGTGAAGCTGCTAGGAAAAGCCGACTAAGGAAGAAAGTAGGTTTCTTCATTGTAATTTATTTTTTGCTGCAAAATTTTGTTTTTATTCTGTTTTGTTGAATGAACAAATAGTCTAATCATGTATAGGAATGTTGGAGTACAGTAAATTAATTAGTTTCTCATGTACTTTGTAGGCCTATGTACAACAGCTGGAGAATAGCCGCTTGAAACTGTCCAAACTAGAGCAGGATCTGCAGCGAGCTCGTCAGCAGGTTGGATTTTATTAGATGTGCTATATCAGTTTTTTGTTCCTTTGCCTGTAATATCGTGAGTGGTAGTTTAAACCTTCCATATTTTCTGCATTAAAAGTTTTGATTTTTTTTTTTTTGTAGGGTATGTTTGTTTCCAGCTCTGGAGACCAATCTAATGCTGGGAGTGGCAATGGTATGATGTCTTTTTTTTTGCTGTAGACTTGATTGTTCATCTCTTATCAATAGTTTTAGATGATAAAAACCTACCCACAATATTGTTTGAAAGACTTTACAATTCTTTTTTATTTGTTTTGAGCACAAGCAGTACAGTAGACAGTGAACATGTTTGTCTAAGCTTAAAAGGTTTACTTTGAAGTAAATAAGTATGTTTTCGTATAAATAGTTTTGTAGTGCTGAAATTGGAAATAAGTTACTTATTTTGACAATAAATTTAGAGTTACTTTATTTTTATTAAGAAAAATTAAATTCTCCAAACATGTTTGGAAACAAAATTACTTATCCTTGTGAAGGTCTATTGAGTATTTTAAGGTTGCAGGCAAGGAGGAAACAATAGCTAGAAGAAAAGGATACTTGTGTATTGTTTCTTAAAGCTTTACGTGGTGCAAATTAAATGCAAAATTTTTGTTTGGTCAAGAAGCTCATTCATCTGAGGATTGTATGGACTGGTTCATATACATGTAGAACATTTCGAACAGTTAGGAAGTTTGTTGATCTTGTACAATGGAAATGATATGTTGAACCATTCATGCTTAATAATTTTATTGCCATTTTTTATTTTCTAGAGAAATTTGACTATCAGAGGCAATTTTACTCCTCCGGTTATTTACAAATTTAAGTTTTAGTTGATGGACAAACAGGGAAAAAAGCACGGTGGCTGTACTGAATTGATTGTCTTGTTTTCTTTTCTTCCAATTTACTTTTCCCTTTATATTCTTCGATATGGCTATGATGAAACTAACATATCTTTGTTATTGCAGGGGCCATGGCATTTGACGTGGAATATGCACGGTGGTTGGAAGAGCACAACAGGCAGATAAATGAGCTTAGGATGGCTGTCAATTCACATGCAAGTGACCTTGAGCTTCGTACTATTGTGGATAACGTGACGGAACATTTCAAAGAGATATTCCGGCTGAAAAGTAAAGCAGCCAAGGGTGATGTATTCCACCTCTTGTCTGGTATGTGGAAATCGCCTGCAGAAAGGTGTTTTATGTGGATTGGCGGGTTCCGTCCATCTGAACTTCTCAAGGTGTGTTCATATTTTTGTAGATTTCAGTCTCTGCCTCTCATGCGCACAGATAAGCGGCTCCCAAATTTTGCTCTATATAGCATAGGAATCTAGGATGACCTAGTACAAATACACGAATGCCAATATAGCCAAGCAAATAACTCAATAGTATGATGAGGATTCACACCGTCCAACATTTGTGGATTAACAAGTCATTATCTGTTCCATGATGCTTTTGTTGAGACTTTGGTTTTCATTATAAAATGTCAACCTTGTTAAGAGAATAACCCAAGCCCTTATATGTTGCAATGCGGGATTTCTCATAACATGTTCCTTGCAAAACGGTGGCTCGTGTGAGAAAACCAATTTTGGAATTTGAATTGCTCATTTTTGCTTTAGACAGACTGAATTGTTCGTTTGAACTTAATAGGCTTTGCTACTAATTAAAACTTTAAATTTTTTGTAAAAGGTCTCCTTATTAAGAGTAGTAGCCCAAAGCCCTTATATGCTATTAACATATCTATCTTTATTCAATATTGGGACCTATCCCAGCTTTCACCATTAAATTTGGATCTCTCTTTTATTGGAAATAGGTGACATGCTGCACTTTCTCCTGGGAAAAGTGTTCATGTTATTGCCTTGTTCATTGTTCTATAATGGCATTTAATGGCAATGCAGCTTCTCGTGAATCGATTGGAGCCTCTAACTGAGCAACAATTGGAGAAGATAAACACATTGCAGCAATCATCTCACCAAGCCGAAGATGCTCTCTCACAAGGTAAAGAGGCGCTACAGCAATCTCTAGCCGAGACATTAGCTACTGAATCTTCAGGACCCGAAGGGCCATCTGGTAACATGGCAAATTATATGGGTCAGATGGCAATGGCCATGGGGAAGTTGGGGACTCTTGAAGGTTTCTTGCGCCAGGTAGTAAATCTCATTCGTTGATCTGGCTGTGCTATCCATTTTGTGAAATATTTGATTTCTAGAATATGTTTGATTACATTTACCAAAAAACTAGAGAATGTACAAAGTGAAAAAGTAACCTACTTAAACATGTTTAAAAACAAAAAAGTTACTTAAAAGTAAATTTTAAGTGACTTTTAAGCCTACCATTCACGTTTGATCACATTAGTAGGTAGCGGTCGAAGTGTGGAAACTCCATTTGTCAATAAATTTAGCCCCTATTTGGTTTAGATAAAAAATAATTTTTTAGTAGATTTTGATAAGAGTTAATGAAATGTGTGGTTGAAAATTAATTTGAGGAAAAATGAGTTTTTGGAGGATGGAGCCAAACAGGGGCTTATTGACATTTTGAAGGAGATAATAGTATAAATAAGTTGTGGACTTTTTTCAGCTCTGTTTATCCATTTTTGACATTTTCAGGCGGATAACGCAAGGCAACAGACTTTACAGGAGATGCATCGTATCTTGACGACTAGGCAATCGGCCCGTGCCCTTCTTCTAATGAACGATTATTCCTCGCGCCTTCGAGCCCTCAGTTCTCTTTGGCTTTCGAGGCCACAAGAGTGAAGCTAAATCACCCTTCCATCAGAAAGTAAAGCAAAATGGGGAAATATATAGTCGATACCGTCAAGGCGGCCTTCGTAAATTGCAGTGACTGTTTTGTTGTAAAGTGTAACTCTATCTGTGCATGTAAAAAAATGTGTTGTAGGCTCATTTCTGTTTTTATTACAGGAATTAATGTCATGGTATTGTGCTGTTTTAATAGAGGAATGGAGGATAAAGATCAGTTCAATAATTATAGAAATAAAGTTTGTCTCTAGGTATTATTATTTCAGAATTATTAATCTTTTGAGTATTTTAATTTTGGAAATTTAAATAGTTGAAATTATTTTTCAGTATTTTTACACACACAACATTAAACTTAGGCCCTCTAATTGCTTTTTAATTGGACAAATATTTGCAAAATATACTACTATCAAGAATTATTTCTATTTTTCTGTGGATTTTTAAGTAAAAAAAAGTTTATTATTATTATCATTACTAATAATATTATTATTAAATTTTATTTCAAAAAGAAAATAGTCTCCTTCGATTGTATGCATTAATCTACTAAATATTTGCTAAATTTCCTATGAACTAAAATACTCATCAGGGTTTGGATTTTTACGAGTAATCAGCCAAATATTTTCTATTTTGATATCCAAATATTCCTATTTTTTCTCGTCTCTAAAATTTAAACTAAGGGATTTAAAAGTTTAACAAAGGTATTGCTCGTTTACTTTATTGTAAGGGATCATCGAAATTATATACAAACATAAAGTCGGCAAAAAGACCAACAAAATGTTGATTTTTACCTCGTACCACCAACCTTGCCCAAGTCATGCCATGAGAGACTGAGATAACAAGGTCGGGTACTTGTACAAGATAACTTTTAGTAAATTGCTTGACATTATAGTAATAGCTTAGTCCAATTTCAAGAAAGGTTCAACGACTGTACCTAACATCAAACCAAGCGATAGAGATTAGTCTAGCATTAGACTTCGAAGTTTGATAAAATAAGGAAAATTTTCAAATTGATCCAAGTGCGTGAGTTAAGTCTTAAAAGTTCTTGTTAAAATTCTAGCTTCACTCTAATACAAATTTTTGAAAGTGTTGGATGGAATAATTAGATAAATTAATTTGATCAATCATCCTATTGAGTATAGATGTGTCAAAATGTGTTAGATTGTCCCACATAACAAATGCCCGAGTACAATAGTCATTAAGCCTCTGTTTGTTTCACATTATTTCAACAAGAAAATGAAAATTTTGACCTTTTTTTTAAAGAAAAGTGGGGCTCACTGTGACACAAAATGGTCAAATATTGACCAACTGTAATAACAGTAAGAATTCCGCTTAATAGAGGAAACAAACAGGGCCAAGACTCGGCTATGTCAGCCGTAGCACGCTCGTCTAAAAAACTAGTGGCTTGGCATGGATCGTTTTACACCTCCTTTCAAGCCTAGGAGTGAATAAGGCTTGAATATATAAATTATCTATTCATTGATAAAATATTAAAATCCTGAAAACAAGCAGCCAATTACCCTGCTTATTGCAATATTGTCAGCAAAGAACATGGGTGGAGCTGCAACTTATATCTAACTTTCATTGCATCGCTACCAACGGCTATATTCCACTACCTAATATTACTCAAATCAAACTTCACCCCTCACCCATCCCCTAACGGTCCAATTTTCACACAATAAGCCAACCTAGGACAACACAAAATTTCCCTCTAACTTAAAATCCCACTCTCGCAAGAATTCATCCTCTCCCTCTCTCTCAAAAATACTGAAAGTTGCTCCACTTTTCCCATAGTTCTTTCTCGCTCTTCAATGGAAAATACTAATCCTAATACAGCTAAAGTTCAGCATGTAACGAAAGCATCATCAGATGAACTCCTGAAGAAGTTTGCTGAAGTGGGTTCTGAATCAAACGACAAATCCTTAGCCAAGAAAGAGTTACGATTGGCGAAACGCGTAAAAAGAAGCCAAGCAGCCATTAATGGAGGTGGCTGCAGTGGCCAAGGTGAGAGAAAGTCACTTCTACCGCCGGCTACTTCACGAAGACCCGTGGCTTTGATTAGAAGGTTAGGGATAGGAAAGGCCAAGATCAGAGCTAGGGAGTTCAAGAACAGGTCCATTTTGGGCACAGTTGAGAAGGTGAGATTTGTTTAAATTTGATTTATCTTTGGAGCATTTAATATTCAATTTGATATGATATCTAATAGAGGATTGCTTTGTTATTTGAATTTACAATTAGTGTTTCTTGGTTTTCATGCTTGCTTCGGACAGAACTTGAAAGTTTGGATTCAGAGAATTTAGATTTTGACTTCTTGTACATCTAGAAATGAACCGGGTTTTTTATTGTGTTAGTTTAGTTTAACTATAAGAAACAGTGAGTTTAAACATGAAGGCAATGGCGACACTTTACAAAGAGATTATACATTCTTGGAATTCTTACTACTTTGTCAAACAAGATCTGAACTTTTAAGATTAACTTAACCATCTTATTCAGAATTATCATTGTTAAAAAATTCATTGATGAACATTCTTTGGAGTAAAAAGTTATATGAAATTGCATTAAGGTGGGAAACTTTTGGATGCTAAATTTTCTGGAAGGATTGAATATGAAGGAGGAAATTGCCTTCAATGGATTGTGAAGTTTGTAAAAACTATAAGAATACATAAAGAATATAATAACAACTTGAATACATAAAGTAAAGAATCCTCTATGCAGTGGGTATGTTAGGGCGAGCCGTTATATGTTGATCGAGATATAAGTGTGCACTATGATTAGGCTGCGTACAATCTAGACATCAAGACATTATGACTTCATGAGGGTGAAATCCTGCCATCAAAACTCTCCTCTTGAACCGCCTCCCTCCATTGAGTAGTGCCCGTTATAATGGAAATTCCTGTCTTTCCACCTCACATTTCTATAGCGCATTATGAATCTGAATGTTGTCCTTTCAAGAATTTTGTGATTTTTGAACAATGAAATCTCATTTGAAACTATCGACTTTCTCTTTTTGTGTATAACCAGACGTGGCGTAGAACAGTTGAAGTGGCTTCAAGAGTCTGGATGGAGAAGCATTACAACCAGCACACACGTCTAATAAATGGCTTGTATTAGGTATATATCATTGCAACGATTCTTCGAACGGAAATAAAATATCTCTTAATCTAGTTCTCTTTAGGAAAAAGATTTGAGAAACGTTGTGTAGTGAATTTTTAGTCTTTGAAGGTCAACAAATATAAGAAGAGAATAGTTTCAGATTTTGAAAAATTAATTTATATTCAATTATTTTATTTTTATGTAGTGAAATTTGGCTTTGATTACGGACTTGAGTATATTTTGTAAATTCGCCCTCTCCTTCTCATTTTTGGAAAGTACGAGTGCGGGAATACTTGTATGCATTATAAACTTTTTCTTGCAGGAGAATCACATAATTTAGAAAAATCATTTGCCTGTCTTATAATCAAATAATACAAGTAAAACCATCATTTTTTATAATTTAAGAATGCAATATTTTTTCATAACCATCAGGCATATAACATTAGTATGGATAAACAAGAGACTGTATTTCATAGCGGTACCAATCCCGAACAGAGGAAGTTTACGAGGTTAACAACCTATACAAAACTTCATCAAATATAAATCTTAATACAATGGAGTGATGGAAAAGATCAGTGTCGAGGAACCCAAATTTATTGGGGGAAACAGCTTAGTTTTTTGTTATTGTAAATTGTATCTATGTTTGCTGATGAAGAGCCTCAAGATTAAAGTGTGATGCCTCTGTTATTGACAAAGGCCTATATCAAATCTCGAGAGTAATATTGCAAAATGAAATAGAAAAACATTCAAATTTTTAGAGGTGTGTGTAGTAATGAATTCTCCTAGTTGATGCCATCGAGATTGTTGCATTGTAATAGTTTTTGAATTTTGTTAGTTTGAAACGCGTAAATTTTGTTGTTTTTACCATTTTGTTAGTCGAGTTCATATTCTATGTTCTGATGCATCTACCTTACTTAGCTCTTACATTATTAAAATAGAAATTCAATTAGCTAAATTTTATGATATTCGATTGATGGAAAAGTATATGCTTTCAAAATTATATTCAGCAGTTAATATAACTAGGCAAAATTCATTTATAGAAAATTTGCACAATCAGCCGACTAATCAAAATGTTCAATCTATTTATAGAAAATTTCTAAAAAGGTTTGAGGATTTTGAATATTGCATGTTTACTGAGAAAACAAAGTATATCTAGTGAAGAAACGAATATGAATATTTTGTATGATCTTTCGGCATGGATTTTAAATAAAGTGTACACTTGGTTAGCATTGTTGAAGACTGTAAACTAGAATTTCAACAAATCGATCTCACCAAATATGGTGAAAGAGCTCAATTATACTTGTTTATCAAGCCAATAAGGATATACATTGGATTAACACTTGGGCAAAATACTTGCAATTATATTTCTCTACTATACAAATCTAACTTAGACATTGGATTGGATTGATCCCTGTGGCCACTCCTGATGATCAAGCATTCTAATGTTTACTTGGATGCAAAGACGAACTCGGATTTTAACACGTTTTGTTGACGCCACCCCCTTTGTCTGTGTGCATTTGTACTATCACCAATGCTCTCCAAATGTGCTTCCTCTCCTCTTTTTCCAAATGTCTCCATTCTCAAGTCTTTTGCCATTAGAATAATTAATAATTTCCATACTAATATTGTAGTATTTGGTGGACCAACCTTGGATATTTTATCTAATTAGCTTTGCCAATTGTATATAGCAGATCATCGCCGTACAGATCTAATTTAACCATATGTCCAAATGCTTGTAATAGTAGTATCATCATAGGTTCTTAGAGGATTTTATCGCACATGAGGCAACTTGAAAATGGAGAATTTAAGAAGAATTAAACGATTGTAACTAGAAAAATGAGTTTTCATGCATGTCGATTTGAATGATGTTATGTAGTACCATTTTATGCTAGTGGATGTACTGATATATTGTTGAGGGATGCCTTATGAATCATTAGGTACAAGCCACAAAGACGGGTGCTTATGCTACATATACTTCCTCAGGTCTGTTTTGATGAATCTTTACGACCAACTTTTAATCTATCTCGCAGACTCTTAGTCATTTTTATCCTCTTGACTCTTAAGAGATCTTTTCAAGGATATTCTGTCAAAGTGCTCGAAACTTTAATTAGACAAATCCTATCTAAAATTGTGGCATTTTAAGGTGATCAAAATGAGGTATTGAAAACATATAAAACCATCAATTTTCTTACACTTCGGTTTGAGCACTCTTTTTAACTCAACTGCTTCCAAAGATCTGGCGTAACATTACAAGTTAATCCATTGATCATACAAAAGACAAAAGTTCTAAGTAAGTTGTTACACTGGCTTTTTCGAGGCTCTTCTCATAAATTTTACTACAACACAATTTTGCTCGATTAACTGTTCAATAGTATCACTTTCCTATTTTATTTGAAATCTTGATCGTTTGCTTTTGTCTTCTTTGCAGTGTCTTGTTATAGGATCCACTGTAGTACATCTTGTGATTCAGAGTGCATTGATCACTCTGATCAACCTCAAAATCCTAAATGCCTTCGAATAAGGAGGAGCTGGAGGATGTTTTCTTGTATGGAAAATACAGCGTCCATGTGTTTGCGATATTTGAATCAATATGCCAATATGAACAGGGATAATGATGATGATTTTGGAGGTGATAAAAACGCACCAGAGAAGCATTCTCATGGTGAGTTTTCATTTGCCGTGGTCCAGGCAAATGAAGTCCTTGAAGATCACAACCAGGTAGAGACCAGTCGACATGCCACCTTTGTTGGGGTTTCTGATGGACATGATAGTCCAGACGCTTGGAGATTCATCTGTGACTGCGATGACCTCATCTAAATAGCGAGGCTCTTTTTTTTTTTTTTTTTTTGCCCTTTTTGCACTTTTTTTGTAACTTTATTCTAGTAGGAATATAAATCCTTGTAGTCCTCCAGTGATGCTTATAAATATTTTGGTTTTCTTGTTTGAAAACTAAACTTAAATAAATAAACGTGTCCTTTCTTTAACAACTTAAACTTTTAGATGAAATTGCAAAGATCTTAGGTTCCAAAAGTCTCATGTGAAATTGTTAAGACATTTGATAAAATATAAATCCAACCTGCACATGTACCGACGTGTTGAAGATTAAGTTCAAATAATTAAATATGTCTTCTATCTAGTATCTTAAGATTTCAGAAGAGATCATTCAACAAGGCCTCTTATAGAGATAATTGATCATGATATCATTTTGTTCTTTTACCGTACTTGCTAGAGAAAAGGGGTCAATATCTGAAATGCTCATAAGAACCCGAAGGGGATTTTCAGGCAGCACTGGGCAGATTTACCGAGTGGACTGCTGGGAATCAGTTTTGCATAGCCAAGGCGTTTGATTTCTTCATGCCGAAAGGGAGTAAGAAGACATGGGCTAGAGATGTTTGGAGGTCATGCATAACTCCGAAACATTCGTTCATCTTGTGGTTAGGTGCCCAATCAAAGCTCCTAACCAAGGACAGGCTGCTGCACTCTGATATTGATAGAAATTGTGTCCTTTGCGGTTCACAGGAGGCAATGGTCCGGCATCAGTGTTCATTCAGTTCCAGCATATATCACCTTTGGACACCTAGAAACAGGCTGATTTTTGAAGATCTTAGACCACATTCTGATAGTATTGTGAGACGAATCAAAATACATATATACAAAGCTATGTTCACATTGTATCCTCATGTTTTGAGTCTTTAGCGTTGGATCTTTAGATCTTACCGTTTGTATATCTTTTGATCTTGTAAGCCTGAGTATGTCTAGAATACTTGTATCTAAGTTTTGATCAATACAAATTTACATTTACCGATCAAAAAAGAAAATAATTTTCTTAGTACAATAAGAAGCGCGTACGAGATTATATTGACCAGGATATTCTAAAGGCGTGATAGGTTATCTTGCAAATCAAATAAAATTGTACCCGAGCAGCAGACTCATGATCATAATGCCAACATGGAGGAGGTTAGACAAGAACTAAGGATTTTGCATCCCGAGGATTCAGATATTGTAGGTATGAAGCATGAGCTTGCCCTGAAATATCGACTATTTTATATGTAATTCTTGTGTATTGCCTACGATCTTGCAATTTTCAAGTCTTGTTTTTGTTTAAGTTATCATGATGCTTACCTAAAGTGGTCAGAGATTAGTCTTGACGCGTCTTTTCCCCGATTTCACCTTCCTCAACCTCTTCATCAACCAGTGGTAAGAGCTGATCCATCTATTTACACAAGAATTTTACAATCAAATGACAAATTTCTTATTTTTGCATCTGATGGGCTTTAGCAGGCTTGGGCGGAACATCTTATGTGACAAACCAAATGGTACAAATTGCCGTCCAATTGTCCAACCAATGATGTATATGGAATATTTTGACAGTCCATCACGTTTCAACAATATTTTTAACATTCGCTGAGGTCTCCATGATACAAGCCAAGGTTTCGTAATTTTTGGAACAACTTTAATTGATCTAAAATAAATTTAGATCCCGTTATAAAGATACAAAATATTATTGAATCGTTACTTAATTTTGTCAAAATGTTCATTCTCGATTCATCATTTATTCAGAGAATGGACGATAATTTGTGCTAAATATGAATTTCGTGTCTCCTAGGCATGTCTTTCAAGCCAATTAGATGGAGAGCATTGTGATAAAGTTTGGTCAAAATTTAATTCAATGAGATTTCGCGACGCAAAGTAAAGCAATAACGCTAGATGTACATTTTGCCTTATCATATGGTTGACATTACTCCCGTTGAGTCTCAATATGAACAGTGACGTTAAAGATTATTAGAGAAATCAAAAGATATGATGATGCCACATGGAACAATGTAATGGAAAATGTCACGTGGCACGACTGAAGGTGACTCTGGTTATTTTAGCAACAATTAATCCCTTATTTTTCTTTTTTTATTTTATTAATTATAAACGGTTTTACTTCAGAAGTTAACAGTGAGAACAGACACCCCACCCATAAACCCTCCTCTCCCACTCGGCGGACTCCGGTACCAGTATTTTCGTCGCCGGCCGACATATTATATTAGCAGAAAACTTCAGGTGATATGCTAGTTTTAGTTTCGTTCTCCTTTGGTGTTTTTTGTTTAACAAAACAATGTCGTGTAATTCGAATTTCAATATTTACAGATTGCAGTTTTTTATCTTTGGGTGTTAATAATGCATTTCTAATGTTATTTTATTTAGGTTCTCTATCGTTTATTGATTTTTACTGGTTTTGTTTACTTGAATATAGTGGGTTTTTCTGAATCTAGTAGAAAACTGTATTTTTAATTTGTTATGAAGATTAATTGAGCTTGAGGAATGTCTGATTGACGTAATACCATGAACATGTTTTAATTTTGATTATTGTAATTGAGGTACAAATGAAAGGGGAAAAAAAGGTAATTTAGAACTTATTATAGTTCAGTAAAAAAAATCAATTCACAATTTTGTTTAATGTGTGCTGGGGTTATTATCCATTGTGAGCATTAGTTAAAATTTTGATATTTTAGCTGTTATTTTATCTTTGCAGAGCTAACAGTTTGTGCCAAAAGAAATGCCTCACAGAACAAGGCCAATGACAGCACTTTTGCTGTTCACTGGACTCAATGCCGTGTTAGTCTCAACGATAACTCCAGTTTATGATTTCGTGTGCTTCCTTCCGTACTGGGAAAGAAGGGTATGTTTCTTGTCTTTGCTTCATGTTCTCAAATTAAAGTGAATACATGGAAGAAGGAGTACAATTACGCTAAATTATATATATATATTGGATAAGTTTATCACTGAAATCTACTGTTTTTTTTCCTCGCTGGCTAAATGTTGTGTTCTGCATTACCTGATTTCGAAAACCGACTATAGGTGATGATTTCTTTCTGTTTTTTTCCTTTTCTTTTCTATAACAGCTTTTCCTCTATACCAAATATTAGCATCCCTCTGGGAGAAGAGGGGGTGGTATTCTTTCAGGTGCAATAGCCTCAAACCTGCAGCTTCCGCCCATGGCAGGGCGGTGCTCTGACAAAATTAAACTACAATCTCAGGGAAATAAGGCAGATAATTTGATATTGATAGTCCACAATCAGTTGATTCTATTCTATCAAAGTTTTCTGAATGTAACTTACTGGTTTTCAATTTCGTAGAATTAGGAAGACGGTATTTTTCCTTACAAGGGACCTTTAGCATCTTTTTGTTAGTTTTATTAATAAAGAAGTGTATTTGTACTGAAGTTTAGCTAAATCCAATATTTTTTTGTAGTGAAGATGAGCTATAATTCAATTCTAAAAGTGTTTATAAATGATTTAAATTATAAATAGATAGTAATGAGTTGTGGATAAATGGGCACTACTTGTGGGTCCTTCGAAACGTATAAATAAAAACTGGCTGGAGTATTTATAAACATGAGCCGAACATAGGCTAAATAACTAGCCATAGTGCATCCTAGGGTCTCTAAAGCTAGTCTATTCTGATGTAGCTTAGAAAATTTGACTCGAGTCTATCCCTTCACTTTAGAACTGGGAATTCACGCTAAACTTTTATTTTGTATCCGTATCCGTATTTATTTTTTTATTTGAATTGAATGTAAAGGAAATTAATTTTCACTTTACTCTGGCGTCAGTTGGCATTTCTCTTTTCTGCAGTAAACAGTTCTCATTTTACTTGTTACGTCATTTTTCTGTTATGGCTCGATCAACATGGAAACATTTTAGAGTTATACACTCATTTTCTGATTACATGATTCCCATCAGAGAGAACGTCGGCGCCAGGAACGTGAAGCTGCATTAGCAAAAGGTTCTGGATCAGCATAATTGACCACAATCAGCAAAAGGTTATTTATGTAGAGTTTTCTGGGGAAAATGTGGACTTTCTGAAAAGTTGTCATCGAAAAAGTCAAGATTTGTCCGAAGGTTTGTGACACTGAAGATTTTATTAGTTTGATAAGCTGATCAATGATGTTGTTAGGAGGTTAAAAGAGTATATGCTGAACGTGTATTTGCGTCCTCTACGGCATGGGATTTCACTTTATTTCTAGAAATGGAGGACATTAAAACAGAAATTTTTTAAAAATTATAAGATCTGAATCATATTTTTGTCATTCTAATTTGTACATTCTAGTTATCCGACACTTCCTTTGTTTTGTATAATCCGTCTCAAGCCTATTAATAAGAGGAGGGTTGTGGTATGTATTGACATTCAACTAAAACTTTGTTAAAGATTATGCCAGGAATCACAATACTTGTTTGTTGGAGCATCCTTTACTAACATATTGCTTTGAATTCTTTAGTAAATCTTATAATGAACCAAGCAGATTGACGAAAAAGACTTGTCTAGTCAATTTCAAGGTGATATATGCTTATTATTCTAAAGAGTTCAATGGTAGTGTTTTTGGAAAGTTTCTTTGCCCATTAAGCTTGTGTTGTGAGATGAGATAATTGGCAATAATTGATTCTTATTTGTCATTCTATCCATCTTTCACTTAACCGTAATGGCATATTCGTGATTTTTTTTATATATATATCTACGTTCTCAACCTTTATATTATGTGCACTTGATAGACAATTTTTGTTCATTGTATTATTGAAAATCCGAGATTTATTAAAAAAAAAATTCTTAATTTTAATTAAAATAACAAAGTATAAATCCTGACTAAGCCCAAAGGTGGTACAGGTTAGGGGAGTGGGGATGGGAAGAAGAAGGATTGTTACTTTCTTTTTATGTGACTTTTTTACTTTACCATTTATTTTTATTTTTTTAATTTTTTTCCATTAAACTTAATTTACCTATTTGACGCATCAAAGTATAAACCACATAAGCATTTCACATAGTATTTTAGCAACAAAACGAATGAAAATATAAGGGATATTGAAATAGCGAAAAATTATTTCCTTGAGAACCTTAACTACACAAGGCAAACTCGTGTCAAAGACGAGCAAATGAAAGACTTTCATGAGTTGCAAATAGCAATGTTCAAAAAGACATTTTTAGGTAAATAAACCTCATACCCAACAAACAAGTAGTTTATCATATCATTCTCTATGAATCATGCGAGCACGTTCTTTTATCAACCCCCACCGCATTTACGACTCTACACCAACCCAACTTGCTCCAATCCTGTATTTGATCTTTTCTGAAATTAGTGTCTGCGAATTGTTTATTACAATAATAAGCCGAATCCAATCAAATGGAACCTTATCCTTTTTAACAAGGAAAGAAGGTACAAGAACTCACAAATTATTTTTCAAAATTCCCGGACGAGATTTTTTGAACAAAACTTCGATGGGGCAAGAGGTGTAAGCAACATGAAGTATGACGCGACTCACATATCTATGATGTAATAATACAATAAAAATCGTATTAATATTGTTGCTCTCCACATTTCTACTTCAAGAACTTAAATCTGCTTCCTACCCGTGATTCCTTGGCCAATAACAATAACAGAAAGAAAAGAAATAAAACACATTCAGTAGAAGAAATTGCATACAAAACTTTTAACATATTACGCAACGTACAAAGTTAATGGTACAGAAATTGTTTGATTCATGTAATGATCCAACTTCCCTGCCAACAGAATGCCAGGAATAGAGAAGTTCCAAACTACTGTTAGCTACACTAGTGTTGCATGATAACACAAGTGCAGAACAGAGAACGATACCTTCCAGCTAGCAAAGCTATTATGGGCGTAGATTGCTTCAGGAAAGTATCTCATGGCATGTTTGGAAAGGAGGATTGGATAGTCATAAAACAGTTTTAAGGAAGAAAAATAAGCTAAAATGTTCTATGCAGTCTTCTCTGGTGCTCCTTACCAAACATACGCGCTGTGTCCTTAATCAAGCAAGTCCGATAAGGCCGTCTTTTTAAATGCATTTACCTGACCCAACTGAGCAGCCAATGATTTATTAGGGAATATATTATCTGCCTTCATCCTCTCGCTGAAACCATATGCAGGAGCCTTGGCATTTATGTAGGCTTGAATGAGTGATTCGTACTGCCTGAATCTTGAGATGTACCCAACTTGTCTCATTCTATGAAACATTTTTTCAGCGTTGTGGACATCACCTCTCTTAGCATATTGGTCCATAACCGCCATATATGAACTAAACATTGGTTTGCCCCTTCTCTTCTCAGCAGCCTTATGCAGTATGGAGTCGGCCTTTTCCACTTCTCCAGCATCAATATAAAGCTTCACAAGTGCGTCCCAAGTCAGTGGTCCAATGGCAGAACCACTTTCTGCCATTTGCTTCACAAGGTCCTTTCCTTTTGCCAACATCTTATGTTGTGCATAAACTTTAAGTAGAACAGAATAATGTTTTGCAGAGGGACTTTTTACTTTTTTTACCAGTATATTAAAAACTGCTTCTGCTTCTTCAATTCTCTTTAGCTTTCCCCAAGCTTCAATGGCAGCAGTACACTCTTCCAAACGTGGATTAGATTCACAGACTCTCCAGATCCGTTCAACTTCATCAGTCTTTCCAAGGGCTGCATAAAGAGGAAGCAAAGGCCGGCAAGCCCAACGATTTTTCTCTATATTGTCTCCTTCCATCTCTTTCAAGACGGCCTCAGCTTTATCTTTTAGGCCACCAGCAACATAGTGCCGTGCCAATATGGATTGAATTTGGATGTTAGGCTCCATCCCCTCAGCCTTCAGTGTCTCGACAATTTGTTCCATCCCAGCAATGTCATTGGATTGCCCTTTCGCATCAATCAAGACTTGGTAAGTGAAGAGGGAGGGCTTGATGCATTCTTTCTCCATTAACAACAAAATGTCGGCTATTTTCTTCTTGTCAACCCGCTTGTAAAGTAGTAGTAACTGATTGCAAGCAAAGCACGTCACAGGAAATTCTAGATCCTTCATTTTATTGAAAACCTCCTCAGATTTCTTCACGTGGCTTAGAGAAACACAATTTGCCAATAGAGTTCGATAGATAAGTTCACTTCTGAAAGATTCAGGAATGTGCTGAATGTAGCTTTCTGCGTTGTAGATACCACGTACTTTGGCAATTAAATCAAGACGGGAAGCATAATCTCTCTCACCGAAGTCGAGAAGCTTTTTAGACTCCAACCACTCTGACAGCTGCAAAATGTGAAAATTAGAAGTGTTAGATACCCAGAAGGAAAAGGAGACTCCTAGATTAAAATAAAACTTAATCTAGAAGGAAACCCTGCCAATTATTAGAAGCTACGGGTTCTGACTCAACAGCTTTATAGAAAAAAAGATGAAGCTGAAATAAGAGGTGCAAGCTTGAAACAAAAATAATCAACTCATTTCCACCTCATCCTCACCATGGTGTCTGATATGGCCAATAAAACATCAAGATGCAGTCTCTTTTTTTTTTTGCTCACATCTGGACTTTTACAATAGGAGAATATTCAAAAAGCAGAATCCTACAAAGCCTTTGGTGAAATAAATTGCACTTGTATAGAATGAGCCACTTAAACATAAGTTAAACACATCCAGAAAGGCCAAGAACCTCACTTGACTTCCTTGGTATGGAACTCTGTTTTAATTTAAAGAATCATGGACAACTTGTCATAGATTTACTATTGGGTACTACAACTTCCACAATTAAAGAGGTATATGGTACTGAAAGCAGATAGAAAACCATAAATGGGAGACAAGACTATAGAATTTGAAATTGATTGTCTAAGAGCATCTCCAAGAGGCTCTTTAAACATAAGATGCTCTCTATTTTAAAAAGTCAACCCATAAAATTAAGGTCCAAGAGACTCTTCAAATTAACATTTTAAAATAATTTCGAGAGTCAAACCCACTCTCTATAATTAAATACATTCAAAGTATTTCAATTTTTAATGGAGAAACATAATATAAGAATTTGGAGGGAAGCAAGTTAAAATAAAAGATAGGGAGAAATAATAAATATTTTTTTAGGAATAGTAAAATTAAGAGTTAAAGATAAAGAGCGTGTTAGAGCACTTAAAAAATTTTACTCTTTAAATAGGTTCTCTAAATTAAGAAAACGTGCTCTTTAAAATAGAGTCTTCTAGAGATGCTCTAAATTTATATCAGCCAGTTAATGACATTGTCATGAAAAACCTACTTGACAAGGTTAACAGTTAATTTAGAAAGAATGACGCAACACTATAATAGAGTGTATATATTCAAAACGTTTCCATAAAGATGGTGTGTCTCTTGAAATTCCAACTTTAAAGACAAAGATCTACATGCAACTAAGAATCATTTTAGCAGACCTATAACAACCATCCTAGCAAAGAAAATGTTAATTCACCAAATCAAGTAACAACAACAATATGAAGGAGAAAGCATTTCCAAAACTTGCAATATTAACATACAAGAAATTCATTTTTACAAGATGAGTACAAACTACAGAGTCTGAGACTATTGACAAAGAAATTAAAACTGAAACAAGCTGATATAACTGCACAGTGTGAGTTTTTCAAAAGGTATACATTTAGCAACACCTCACCAAATCCCTCAATGAAGCACAACCACATGGTCAAGTTACGCCAACATAGAAGTCACAAAATATGATATCTAACAGAACATAAAATAAATGTCAAGGCCTAGAGCGAAACCTTACTAGGCTAATGACCTGGGTACAAGCCTCTTTTTGGAGGAGATGGGTTTAAATCCTTTGATCCCCTTTAGAAAGAAAAGAAGAAAGAACAAAAAAATAAAATAAGATTTAGGTTTACCTAGACCTTAATTCTTCAAAAAAAAAAAAAAGTAAAATAGACTGCTTAAGAAAGAAGATAAAGCACAAAATCACCTAAAGAATGTCATGGGAATATATCCCAACCTCAAAAACAATAAACGAATTAAAACCTTGTAATATGCAGTCAATTTTTACATGGAGGTGCTAAAATAATTAGATTACATTTGATTACAGGAAGTGCTCCTGCTCCATGGAACAGTTAAATCAGCAATTAATCTAAGCGAGTCAACTTCTATCCAGTATACAAGAGCATCAGAACAGAGTATAAAATGCCTGCCAAATAGTTTCCTGATAACTTAACTAAATCTGTTTAAAAGTTCCTTCAGTTGTATTAACAAACAGGGGGTTCAGGGAGAATTAGCGAAAAGACGAGAAAATGACTGAGAAAAAAAAAATTTGAAACGGATTTTGGGATTGAGTATCAGGGCTAACATCACTGAAGTGGTGTCCTACAGATCTCACATCAAATCATTATTTATGGAACAACAATACAAAGGTATTGAGCAAATCAGTGAAAACATGGTGAAGGCAACCTTGCTAGTCCTGATAAATGCTTATAGATAGTCCAACAAAATTATTGCTAGTTGTATGGTGTTGAGTGTAGAAAGAAACAGGAAAGCCAACATATATGCACCGAACAGAACAAATGATATGCAGTAACAAGACTAAAGTAAATCACCTGCAAGGCCTTGCCATATAAACGCCGTCTCCTCAGAGTAAGCATGGCTAACACTACTTCTAACCGGGTAACTTCGTTACCTTCTGCAACCCATTTATCCAAAAACTTGCCAAGAGAAGAAGCTGGAGCACCTAAGATAGAACGGGCCAATGCTGAAGTACCCATCTGTCTTGAAGATACCTTCTCAGCAACAACGGTCTCATTATCTAATACCTCCAACTCATTTTGTGTCCCTTGCATGCCATCATCTGGAGACTCCTCTTCAGATAGCTCTGGCCCAGAAATTAGTTCATTGTCATTCTCATCTCCACCATTATCCTCTAGAATGGCACCAGAGCCAGTTGGACCTTCAAGTTCAGAGAAACCTTCCTCCAAGTCTTCATCTTCCTCTCCATTCTTATCAGCCTGTGAAGAATAATGACGAAATTCGATGGATAACTTCCGAAAATTAGATGATTTGTCATAGAATCTTCTAAATGAATGGAATCCATCAGCTGGCATTTCTTGGGGTTCAATAAATTCCGCCTTGTGATTATCCATGTAACGTCTTGCTATGTCTGTTTTAGCACAGCAAATTCGAGAGGACCCTATGCCAAATCCTCGATTCCTGGGAGCAAATAACGTGTACACATAATAATTTCACAGGATTTAATTGACTGCAAGACAACTAAATCAACAATCTTATTACATTCTCCACACATAGTTTTGCAAAACTTGAAATGGATTGGCATAACATATTAATAACTATTTGAAGACAATAATTCCCAAGTATCTTAAGTTTACACACCATTCGTCACATCACAATAAAAATTCAGCAACACCTAAAATTTTATTTTATTTATTTGTTCACATGTTTTTTCCTTTTTCTCTTTTCCAATCTAACCACAGAAACCAGAAATTCACTTTGACCTTCACACAAATGTGCATAAACATGTGCTGAATGTGTACACACATACTCCATAGAATAGCCCCAAAAAATAACAAATAATTGCACATACATACAAATACATGTATATTATACATAATCACATACATATACTCTGTGTATGTGTGTGCGTGTGTGCAGGAGTGCTGGCAAAACAAAATATTTGATAGGAACGGAACTCGACTAGTCATGCTAAATTTCAGAGCTTTATGGAATTGAAGTAGAAAATCGGTACACAAACAAGTGCAGACTGTGTGTATATATACATTCATGTGCTTAAACATATTTAATATACACACCCACTATATATTTGCAGATCAGTCAGATGGAAAACCACTTCGCGATAGAATAAAAAATTGCAGCCAAAAAATAAAAAAATAATCAAAAACTATACACAAACGATTGTGCATATGTACAAATACATACATATATTTTGCGCATGTGCACGCAAGAGTATAAAAGAAAGAATTACTTGGTAGAAATGGAGACTCGACGCAGCGCCCACATGCTGAATTTCAGATATTTATGTCTATAATAAAGAAAAAAATTGGGAAAAAGTACGAGTGAGGGACTGAGCTGAAGAAGGAAGAGTCTTAAACCCTAAAAACCCGAACCATAGAAGTGTAAATTTTGCAAAATGGTCCCTTGAGTTTGAATAATGTCATACAGTACCTTGACGTTTGTAGAATTATGATATTTCATTTAGGTCCTTGGAAGTTTATAGAAGGTTAAAATAGTATTTCCATTTATGTGTTTTTCTAATTTTTTCAAGTGTATCTCATCGAGCATGCCAAATAAGTTTGTAATTCGTTAACAAAGAAGGAGAATGAAATTCGTTCTCTAATCTTTTTGGGGATTAGATTACGATTTTCATTCATTTTTAATCAATATTTCTAATTTATGTATTATATTTAACCCATGTTTGAGTCATATTAAAATTTTCATTTTCATTCTTCTACTCATTTTTAATTACGATTCTTAAATAAAATAATATTTTTTATCACATCAATATTTTTTATTCTTTTTCAACCACACGTTCACCATCAATCTACTATTTCAAAATACATTTTGTCAAAATAATGTGGCTCAAACATACCTTTAATCTCGATACAAAATATTTATTTCACAAAAATATTATTAATTTTTTTCACTAATGTAAAATTATTAAGTAAAATGTATTTAGAAGACTTGTATTCCTCTTTTTAATTGAAATTCAAATAAAGAGTAAAGAAAAAATATAAAAGTTCAAAATTATGG
>CAIGRB010038358.1:39748-50343 GCA_903798255.1 Fraxinus quadrangulata
CAAAGTCGAAATTTTGGAAGCCTTCAAATGATTCAGGTAACGGGAAGTACAGGCGCCGGTCTCCTCTTAATGGGTCTTCGTCTTCATCTGGTGGTTAGGCCATCTAAAACAATCTATTTTTATTTAAATTACAGTTTTGAGGAAAAAAAGATGAACTTTTTGTGAAGTATTGTTTTCCTTTTTTATTATGGCTTGATGATATATTCGTGGGAAAAATAGTGCAGATGCTGAAAATGGTTTATGTTGTTTGTATCAATGACCGATTGTGCATAGACAAGTTATACATTTTGAGGAATTTTGGTTGGACTAGCATGAATATACACGTCATGTTAAAAAGTTTATATGCTATGATTGTCTTACAGAAATTTAGTTGACGTTAATATGACATCTGGAGTCTTGTCTAGTAGAGGCATCAGCGTGTCAACTATGGAAAGTTAAAGCGACATATATTGGATTTATATCATTATAGTCACTAAAAGAAATCAAAATACGTTATCAAACTGGTTTGGAGATTTAGATGATGAAAATTATCTCTTAGCTTGGTAAAACCATTTGAGTCTAAACTGAAAGGTTTTTTTGAATCCAGCTGGTTTTCAATCAGAGAGACCAAAACTTTGAGCTTAGGGTATGTGGCTAAAGAAACTGAGATTAATCCATAACAGAGGGAAAGAAAAGAAAAGTCTTGCATTATTTGCTTCTCTTCAAGAATCCTTCAGGTCCTTTAGATACTGGCTCATAATTCTGATTTCCAGGTATTTTGTTTTATGGCATGTTTGATGGGGAGGATTAGGTAGTGCTAGTTAGTATTAAAGTACAAAAAGAAGTTGATATTTTTACATTATACTGTCTAGTAGTGGCAGTGCATACCAAAATGTACTTGATGTGTTATTTTGTAGTTATTATGATCCAATATGTGCCCTGGACTAGTGGACTTAATTGATCTTAACGAAGATTTCTGTCTACCTTTTAGGGATTGACATATATTTGAAAGCCAATGCTTTGGGGACTTTAGAATGTGCCAATAATCTATATGATTGGGTATTGTCTTTCAGAAAAATTGGCCTAGCAAAAATTATTTATACTTGGACGTATAAGTGGCCAAAGAGGATGCCTCTTGAAACATTTATCATAATTTCTAAAAATTCATATGAGTTCTATATGTAGCAGCCACTTCTTTTATACCTTAGATTAATATCTAAAATCCTTTCACTAGTATATATTTATGTGTATCCACGGAGTCCTGAGCTTGAGCGTATCTCTAGTCCGACCCCATCAAGGAAGAATGTTGAGGAAATTGATGGCGACAATAGACGTAGGGACTTAGATAGGGATTTAAGTAGGAGTCAGTGTAGCCGCAGTGGTGAATTATATAAACACTCAGATCGACAGTCATCTAGGAATTCCCATACTTATTGTACACATGATGATTACAGCAAACAAGATGAGCACGTGGATGACTATGATAGAGATTATCCTAAATCATCCTCTCGTTCTGGTCGGAACTCACGTGATTATTATGAATCCGATCACTCAAGGCGGGATTATGAGCATCGGTCTAGAGAGTATCCGCGTGGTGTTGACAAATATTCTCGACACAAGTCTGATAATTTGGGGCATAGAAGCAGGGATAAAGATAAAGACATGTCATCTGATAGAGCTGGATCTGGTAGGAGATATACCAGCGTTGAGGTCTGTAAGTTTGGGGAGAGGGACAGGCATAGAGAGGATAGAGATGGCCGAGACGGGAAGACAGACCATAGAAGGGATTCAAGAGATTACGGAAGTGATGGTCTAAAAGAAGCTTCTCGAAGAGAGACTAAGGAACTTAATGGTGTACAGCAGAGATGAAAATAAGAGATTTGATGATAGGGATAATTACAAGGAGCGACATTCTGAAGAACCAGATGAGCACTATGAAGATAGAAAGGCATTGCCCAGCAAAGAACAGGAATCTGTTGCTAAGAAGCCAAAGTTATTTAACTCCAATAGCACGTGTTCTGGAAAAGGTGGCAAGTCTTATACTCTTATTATGTCCTGTAGCTACTGCCTTTATATTCTTATTTTGAATGGGGAGGTGATAACTCTGCTGCAAAACATGAGTGTGTTGCCCATCAATTTTTCACATTGATGTTGCACTCTTATCATATTTTGGAATGGGAATGATAATTCTCTATAAATATTATTTGTCGTGTTTTTTTGCTTGTGGAGTCTGATAAATCATCCCCTGGATCAGAAACCTTAGCTGATAATCAATCTTCAAGCTCCAAGCAAGTGCAAGAGGCTTCTGGAAAAGTTCCCTCAGAGCAGGCCTATGTGACAGATTCTGATATTGATGCTGCAAAAATTGCAGCTATGAAAGCTGCTGAACTAGGTACCTCAATTTTGGCATTTTGTTACACTTGTAAGTCAAATAATTTATCCTTTCTGTTATTACTTTAGTTGCTTCTATCCTTCATTTGTATTTATCACTGTGAGAAAGTGTAAGTTTTAATTATATCCTGCTGCTTACAAGGCTTCTTTAATTGACGCCAACTAGTTATAACTTTTTCATGTCTGTTGATAAGACAATTAACTGATTTGCTTGCTAGCTATGACTTTGTATTTGTTTTTCTTGATCCCTCAAAGTCAGAGATTATTTATAACCAATAGACCTTTCTATGTGCAAGCAGTTTTTACATTAACCACTGTTGGTTGTCTGCTGACATTGTTAGAAACATTCACCAAAGATGTCTTTAATTGATATCTAAATATGAATATTGCCTTCTTTTTAGCGTTGTCTTAAGAATTCGTCTTCTGTTTCACTGTTCAAATGTAGTAAAACCTGATATTACTGGTGGTCTACTTTTTCTCTTGAAATTAGAGCATTTACTGTGTATATTATACTTTGGGGTATTTTTTATTTGGATTGTTTTTGTTATATTGGATGTCTGCAACGAGAGTTTCAGTGTGATAGTTAAATACTTAAATATGTTCTTAAAGTCATGCTTAACAGAATGGACTGGCTTATCTATAAGCTGGGATAATTTCTTTTATTTGATCACTTCTCCAGTTTATTTTCTGATTGTCAGAATTTAATAAAAACTTCTGAGTAATCTTGCTTAATGATCTTTCTCCTTACTTTATATTGAAAATAGACTAAATAGTGGTATCCTTACATACATGGTTATGGTGAATATCCTGGAAAGATTTTCCACATGTAACTTCTAAATTTTATGTCAATATCAAATATGGGTGTGGTTCCAAACTTATGCCATTCAAATAAAATTGCTTATCTCATGATTTATATTTATTAAATCACGCTAATAAAATGGACCCTTACCTAATTCCTTGTGTTGAACTTAATTTTTTTTTTCCCAATCGATTCTTTCTTTGGAATAAATTGCAGTTAATAAGAATTTGGTTGGAACTGGATACATGTCTACTGATCAAAAGAAGAAGCTATTATGGGGCAATAAGAAGAACACAACAACGGAAGAGGTATTTTTGTGTTGTTCTTGTTTCCTCTTGTCTTTCTCCATGTCAATCTCCCAAATTCTACTTCTGTTAAATTCAGATTCCATGTTTTGGTCTTTATATGAAATGAAAATTTAGCCTCAATTTGGCCCCCATTTCTTAAAACTCATTTTTCTTCAAATTCATTTCAATCGCACATTTTATGAGACACACAACTTCTATCAATTTTTCAACCATACATTTTATTGACTTTTATCAAAATCTACTAAAAATATAATCTTTATCCAAACCAAAGAAGGTCTTAGTCAATTTTAGCTAATATATAATCTACAGATAAGAAATTGTGACTACTGAATATTTTAAAGTTTAAACTACTTGCTTGGAAGCACTCTCTTTAGGCAAGTCTGAAGAGATTTGGACCAAATCAACACAAGCTTTTCTTCTTGATTATATTTTGATCAATACAATGCCTTTTATGATATTCACAGTTTTTTGCTCTGTTTCTGTATGTTCTATTCAATGCTCAATATAGTCTGTTTATCATTGGGATACGACAACTTTTGGTGATCGGGAACGACAAGAAAAGTTCAACAAGCTTATGGTAATTTCTATCCCTTATGTTTGTCCTGCTATATTATACAGTTATAAATGTTTGGCTCACAATATTGGATAGGGTTGGATCAGTATATTGGACAAAGATTTTAACTTCTTTTTTGTCCTTAATATTGTCCCATGTTGTCCAATTTACCTTACCTATAATTGAAATCTACAAACTAGTGGGAGTTTTCTTCGTCCATACTTATACACTTTTAGAGTCTGAGGCTGCCTTGGTACCCATATCCAATTGTAGGGCGTGAAAGGGGACACAAAAGTGGAGCAAAAGCAAGACAACCACAACGTGGAGAAGCAAAGGGAGCAGCTCCAGTTGGATCTCGAGAAGCAATACACTGCTGGATTGCGTCGGAGAGATGGTCGGACAGTTGGTTTGGGTCTTTAAGTATTTACGTTAGGTACTTTCGAACTTGTATTAATGGATTTAGTGGGGTCTTGTTATGTTATGTGAGCAAAACATTCGTTGCAGCGTTGGTTATCCTTTTCAGCTTAGTATGATTGTCTTTGATCAAATATATGATGAAGTGGAGATTATATTGGAGTCTTCAGCCATGTCGGCAATTTTATCTTCTATTTTTCTCCTATCCAATTCTTCATGCTCGAGTTTGTTTGGGATCTAGTTGTCCCGTTTTGTTGAAATGTTGAGTACTATGTCGTTTTAGAAGCACTGTTACCACACCCTCTAATGCATGCATAAAATTTTAAGCAAATGTAAAGAAGATTTCCTGGGAAAATGTAGTTATAACACTAAGGCCTGTTTGATTGCTTCATCCTTTATGGAAAATGTCACACCCAAGGAACGTAAATTTCATTTTGTCCATTTGATTGTAACGTGGAAATGGAAGTCGAATTTCAAGATACAACCACTTTAAGTTGTATTTTCTTTCTTTTTATGAAAAACGAATTCATATGGATTTGGTGAGTTTTTATTTTCAAATTAACATAGAAATGGAATTTATTTTTACCGTTGTCTATCAAATGGACTCTAAGATATACGAGTTAAACTAGACCTTTGCTCGCAAAATAAAGAAAATATAAATTATGGCCCATCTTTGACAATTCTATTATGTACTCTAACAAGTATGTCAAATTGACAACCCCCAACTGCTAGATTGTGTAGAAACCAAATAGCTTAAGGCCGCTACTTGCCCTAAAAACCGCCCAACAAGGTGGAATTTTGCTCACTAAAGCTAATTACAATCATTATGCTACACTCTTCACTTGCTTGAAATACGAATAATTACTATCATTTATTTCCGAAGTTAGTACATCAAATAAAAGCAAACCATCAAGCTAACTAGTTCACCGTCAGTTGATTTCTACATTTAGCTACAAAAAGGATTTACTATTTTATCAATTTTTGTCTATACACGCTCGATTATACAGACACAACCTTCCTTGTCTTAGCATGCGTGGTGGTGGCGTGGTGCAATTTGCCCATGCCATGATTACAGATTGTTGCCAAGATGCTCAAGTTTGGATTAGCTCGCTAGTAAAGATAGGTCGATTTTATGGTGGAATATTAACGATCGCAGACATCGTCAAGACATGACACTCATGTTTGAATCATGATCTAGATCAAACCAAATTCAAGCTAGAATATTAATAGTCATTGTCATAATCAAGATGAAACTCTCAAGTTTGGATAGTACTCGATAAAGATGAATAAACTATTAACGGACTTGGCCAATGTCGAGTCATGACCCTCAAGTTTGGATCGGTACAATAGTACCAAGTCGATTTTATCGTCAAATCAAAACCCTCGTGTTTGGAATCTTGGATCAGCCTAGCACGGCTAGCAGTAACGATGAACCGGTTCACGACCCAGACCGAACCTATTTCAGGCTGGACTATTAACGGGCAGGCCTAGCGGGTTGTGGAGCAGCCCAAATTCTTTTGACCAGACGAGAGAGAGAGAGAGAGAGAGAGAGCCGTGAAGGTTTGTAGATACCTATAGATACTATATAGATACAATAAAGAAACCTATTTTCATACATAAGTGGTCGTTGGTTCACTTGGAAGATGAACGGCGGTCCGTCTGGTTTCAGTACGTTTCTTTAATTCCATCTCGACTTTTTCGTATATTCGTTAATTTATTTGATTTTATTTTTCATTTTTGATTTGATTTTGTTGTGTATAAATTGAAAATTTGATAGACAATGCGCCGGTGACAAGAGGAATAGTAATAGCAAGTGCCCTCTTCACGATTCTCTTTGGGATCCGAGGTCGATCTAGTAAGCTCGGTTGGTCTTATCAGGTATTATTTCTGGGTTTTTTGATCTGTACTATTTTTTTGAATTTCATTATGCTCCTTTTCATATTTTTTGTTTAATTTTTTTAGTTTTGACTAGAATTTTTTATGGGCTGTTGCTGTGTAATTTTTATTCCCTTTTTTGATTTTTTTATAATTGTTATTCTCATGTTGCATGCTTAAATTTTTTTTAATTGCTATTAAACTTTAAAGTACATTTTCCTGGATGGTGTTGTTCTGTACCCTTTCCGTTTGGTATCTGGTTTCAGTTGAGTAAAGTTTTCTCTTGTTGCATGCTTAAATATGATTACGTTTGAGTGACCATTAATTTTGTATTTAGTATTTTTAATTAAAATATTGAGTTTTTTTTTCTTTGCTTATATTTTGTTTCCTAATTGTGTTGCATAGAAGTGTAGAATGTTGTTACGCGTGGATGACTAGGTTTTAAAATATAAATGACTGCTCTTCTGTCTTTGGTCTTTGTGAATTTTCCTATCTGACGCTGTTTTACAGACATTTGCTTCGTTACTCCGGTCATTATTCTTTTAAATCGATTATATAGTGGTTTTCCTGCAAGTTGATGTAGAATGTTGATGTACGCATAAATACTATTAACAGTAGCGAGCCTATTCCTACAAGAGATAAGACCTAGAGAGTTCTTTAGTCTCTCCATATTTATTTGAGTTACTTTAACATACAAGAATCCGACAGTAGACTCATTGGTTAAGACAAGAATTAGAGTTAATATGAAGATCCATAGATTCAACACACGCAGCAGTAAATCCCATCACCTGTGTTTGTGTACCAATTTTGAGGTGGTGAGTTGTTTTGAGCATATGTTTTGAATTAAGCTGAAGATGCTATTTTCTAAACCTGCTTCCAATTGGCGACTTTAAGTATAATTGAAGAACAATCTAGATATTTTTTAAGCTTGTTTAGTAATTTGGCCTTCTTGTTTCTCTGGTGCATTGGCCTGTATAATAGTTTACGTTTTCTTTCTATATCTACTTCTGCGGTTTTTATTCAAATATTCTGTAAAGTTTGATTAAAAAATAATAATAATATAGAAAAAAAATGAGTCTTTATCTATCTCCTTCATTTTGGCTCTAATAGAATTACATTTTTTTTTTCAACATATATTGCATAATTATTTGAATTTTTGAATTTATAATCATAATGCATTTTTAACCATATTGTTATGTTCTCATGACAGGATATTTTCACAAAATTACAAATATGGAAGCTGATAGTGTCGGTTTTTGCCTTTACATCTACGCCAGAACTAGTTTTCGGAATTTATCTGTTGTACTTCTTTCGTGTGTTTGAAAGGCAAATAGGATCTAACAAATACTCTGTAAGTTCTTGTTCGAGTAAAAACTACTTGTTAGTTATTTGATATTTACAATGTTTATATTGCTAGCAATGCGCTCATTCACTACAAATAGGTATTTATAATTTGAGACTTGTGTAATGTTAACAATCTACACTTCCTCATGGATGTTATGCATGAAATGGAACAGTGTATTAATGTTTCTTAGTGCTAGCTGTTGATATGTTGATACCTGGCATATCAGGTTATCCAAATAGGAAACAAATGAGGCTAATAGGTTTCCAAGCAAAGCTAGAAAATAAAAAATTTCCCTGCAGAAAGTAACCTCTTTTCAGTGGTAGCAATAGTATGATTTCAGATTTGAAGAACGTGGACAACTCACAAACGAATATTCCTAAAGAATTAGTGAGAAATAGTGAAAAAGTATAACGTGTGATAGGTTGCTTCTCTGGAAAATGCAGACATCTTTCAAACTCAACATGAAAAAAAGTTGCTTAACATTTGGATCTTCTGTACCTGAAATAAGCTCGTTGAGAAATATTTTCTCAAATTTGTTCTTTCAGGTTTATTGACATCTACCTTCTAAATTGCCATTACTTTACATTAAATGATTATTTAGTCTCTCTCCTGCGAATAGGTTCCCTACAAGTGGACTAGCCGAAGACTAGGTAGTTTCCGTTTGTCTCTGTCTATCTCTCTGAATAAAAAATTTTAAAGGAAAAATAAAATTACTTTGAAAAGTTTCAAAAGAAACAAATCTTTTTACTCTCAAAAAGGATGAAATAAGCTACTGGCAGCCTGCCTTTTCTTTTCAATGTGTTGGTGACCATTCTATATCTGTATGTTTTCATGCAGGTCTTCGTCTTCTTTTCTGTCATTGTCTCTTTACTGGTTGAAGTCCTTGCACTAAAACTACTTAACGGTATGCACCACTGTTGCTCATCAATTGTGATGTATTAAGTATTGTAGGAAGGTCTATAGAAAGAAATTGAATTGAAATGAAAAAGATAAATTTTACTTATATCTCTCTTTTCTCTGAGTTAGTGATATCTGTTTGCTCTCTCGTCTAAATGACCATGTGATGATTATGTCTCTTTTTTTGTAAGAGAACCATGTGATGAATCATGGTTGATTATTAGTTAATAGTGATGAATCATGGTCGATTATTAGTTGATATTTACAATTTCTACACTTGCAATATAGATGATCAATAGCCGATTTGCTTGTGAAATGCAAGTTTGGTATCGCACAACAACCGGATTAAAAGTTATTTGGATCTTGCATTCGAATTATTACCCTTATTGCAGATTTGATCATCATTGAATTCCAAGAGGGATTTTCAGAGAATGTACCTCACCTGCAGGCTGCATGAGTGGGGGTCTAGCTGCAAATAGTCTGACTTGTCTGGTGAAACGGAGTTTGGGTTACATACTCTTGCTTGCAAGATATTATGAACTAACTAAATTTTTGATGTAGTGACAGCTGCAGTATTCTTAAATTATGTATCAGAAAGATTGGGAGATGTTATTAAATAACTTGCACACAGGTTTACTGTATTAAGTAATTTCATAAATTTATTTTGTTTTCCTTGATATCTTTTGTTTCTCCTGCTTTTCTGTATGGTAATAGGGATTTGTCCTGAGATGAAATGGTGTGGAATAGTGACTAGTCTATCTGAAATATAATTTACCTGTTGTTACATGTTATTTGGAATTGGCCTCAATCTGTATTCTGATCCTGTCTTTATTATCATAACAGATCACTCTTTGAAGATAATGACCTCTGGACCCTATGGACTTATATTTTCATCATTTGTACCCTTCTATTTCGACATTCCAGTTTCAGCACGATTTCGTATGCTTGGGTTTCAGTTCTCGAACAAGACTTTTATTTATTTAGCCGGTCTTCAGGTAATGCCTATCAATTGTGGCCATCACTTTTTTTCATTAAAGTTCGATCCTCATCCTCTCGCAATTTTTTTCTCTTTTGATTCTTTTATCTCAACTCATTTCTATATCTTGCAGCTTCTTTTGTCATCCTGGAAAAGATCTATATTACCAGGGATCTGTGGTGTACTTGCGGGTTTCCTTTACCGCTTAAACGTCTTTCATATCCGCAGGCTGAAGGTTACATCTAATCCCTTAATTTTTAATATCTTTATAAATGTTTTGGCTTGGCTTGTTTGGTGCTAGGAACAGACCTTGAAGTGAGATGTCCACAATTTCTACTGCTCTATATGTGGGACTTGATTTGACAAAACTGCATGATAGCCGTTGTCGTTGTTACTTGAAATATATTGTTGATGAACCATGCTTTCACTTTTATCACTTTGTTGTTGATGATAGCTGCCGCCATGCTTCCACTTAGATCACTGAACTTCGTTTCACATTAACAGAAATACTATGGCTAATAAAAAAATGACTTGGCATGAAAATCCTACTAGTGCATTGATTTTATCATCCATGACAAATCACGTCTTGTTGGACTAATTTCACTTGCAGTTATGTGGTAAAATGCAAATACATTATCTTCAGTTTTTCTATCTTCTGCATGACATTTTGACAAGATATTTGCCAAGCTAAGTAATCCATACATCTTGATGCATTTCAAATATTTTGTACTGACGGCACGGGATCTTGAATTTTTTGCTGAGTATAGCTGCAAATCGATGTAAATGATTTTTTTGTCTTCAGTAATACTTAAAGCATCAAGTTTAAAACTCTACTTGTTGAATTCATTTTCTTGATTGTCTTATAGTTGTATAGATTTTGGTGTTTACTTGGTTTTGCCATAGCTGTTATATTTTTCTTAAAGCTATCCGTGACTTTGCATCTTTCTACTTTTCAGTTTCCCGACTTCATTGTTTCATTCTTCGCAAGGCTTTCTTGGCCTTCCATGGGGAGTGCATCACCAACAGGACAGGGTAGGAATGTTGTGGGAAATGCTCCA
>CAIGRB010038364.1:0-19889 GCA_903798255.1 Fraxinus quadrangulata
ATGTGGATACTTAATGGAGAAGGCGGATATTTACAGCTTTGGTGTTTTAATACTAGTAATTGTCTCAGGTAGGCGGCCACTTCATGTACTTTCATCACCAATGAAGCTCGAGAAAGCAAACTTAATAAGCTGGTGTAGGCACTTGGCTCATACTGGAAACATATTAGAACTCGTGGATGAGAGACTGAGCGATGAGTATAACAAGGACGAAGCTAGCTTGTGTATTAATTTGGCCCTTGCTTGCCTACAAAAAATGCCTGAACTACGACCTGACATTGGAGAGATTGTTAAGATTTTGAAACGGGAAATGGAAATCCCACAGCTTCCATTCGAGTTTTCTCCGTCTCCTCCTCCAAAATTTCCCAGCAGGTCGAGGAGAAATAATAGAACAATGTAGATCACCTTTCGAAACAACTTCTCTTTGTTCTTTAAATCCATTGTATGCAGGATGCACACTTGGAGAAACTGGTTTGTAGAGATGGAAGCAGTGTGTGAAAAATCGCATTTTTTTTTTATTTGATGTATATTAAGACCATGCTTAGTTTTTTAGTAGATGTTGATAAAAGTTTATAAAAGTGTTATTGAAAAGTTGATAAAAGTTGCGGATCTCATGAAATGTTTGATTGAAAATGAGTTTGAAAAACATGAACGTCGAACAAGGACTAAGCAACTAATCACTTATTCTACTGGAGATTGTTTTAAGGTTGCTTATTTTACTAGAAAGGCTAATAATGTCAATGAAAATAGAACTAACTGCAAGCAGCACACAAAAAACAAAATAAAAAAGAAAAGAAAAGAAAAAAAAATGCATGTTAGTCTAAATTTCAAAGAATAAGAGTGATCTTTTTTAGCCCCATTTTTTGCTTAAAATGCGTTTTGGAATAGCATTTTGATGGAAAATGTGTGGTTAAAAAATAAAGAAAAATTTTAGGTTTGCATGTAATATTATTTTATTGAAGAATGTGTGGTTGAAAATAAGAGAGAGAAAAATGTTTTTTGAAAATACTAGGAACCAAACAAGGGCTTGCTTATAAGTTCAAAATCAAGGAACATTTTTATTGATCGAAATTGTAAGGACTTACTTTAACGGTAAGTTAAGAATCACTTTNGGCCTCAACTAAACCACCACAAAATTAATAGAACGAGGGTTTTAAGTTTAAGCAGAGCGAGGAGCAGGAACTGAAATTCGCGAAAAGAAATAAGAAAAAATGAGCAGTGATTCCAAGAAAAGTGGATCTGGGGGAGCAGGAGGAGGAGGAGGATTCAAGGCTAAATTGGAACACTATTTGTATAGTGGAGAAAAGAAGCATGTCATTGGAGGCATCGCCGTATTTGGTGTCATTTTTGGTGTCCCTTGGTATCTCATGAATCGAGGTTCGTTTTCTTTTAACATTTTTCTGTTGTTCTAAGAATCGTGAGTTGATTTGGGTTTTGGGCATCCTCATTTTTCACTATCTGTGAATGTGATTTTGAAAATTTGATTAAAATTTGGCATTTCTTTGTGGAGCTGCTACTTTCTGTTATGGGATTGATGTATATGTGGCTATTGATTTGTTCCTGCGTGCTATTGCTACTACCAGAAATAGGATTTATGGGAGGTTTTCGACAAATAAATTTTAAAAATATATTTAACATAGCTGAATTTTTTTTTGAGAATTCTACGGTTAGTATCAGTTGGAATGAATGTTTTGATATTTGGAATTGTTCTTGTTACTTTTGGAGTATTTGATGGCTATTTTTAAATGAATAGTTCAATTCGAGTGGTTAAGTCCATGAGAGCTAAGCAAGAACGGGTTATGAAATTTATCAAGCTAAACCTTGGTAAATTTATGGTAGTTTATATACTTTTATGACATTTTTTTCTGAAACTTTATTGGAAGTAAGTCCAAGTCATGGCGGCAATCCTAGAGTGGGGGAGTTGAAGAAGAGTTAGAGGTCATGACTCGGGAGGGAGAGGACCTTAAGTACCGTGAGATATGTAGAAATGTAGTGGGGGAGAGAGGTAGAGAAAATAATGCTGGCACGGGCACCTTTCTTTTCTCAGCCAGGAAGGAAATGAAAAATGAGATAAATGCTGACAGAGACCAAGTGAAACCTCACTGCAAATAGTTCCTTCTTCCCGTTGGTTTTGGCTCTACTCCCATTTTTCCTAAAAACATGGCTTTTCTAAATACAGATAAGCTTGAGAATTTTCTTTGTCAAACAAGTGCGGCTTAATAGTGTCATGTTTATTGCCCCTAAAGCAGAGTTGTGTTTACCAAGGCTACCTTGGTGTTAAAATATAAAGATACCTATCTCATGAATCAGATTATGTAATTGGTGGTCAGTGAATCGATTGAGGTTGGCTTGGTTGAGGACCTTCATACACTTGAAATTTTGTTTCATGGATATATTCTCCTGTGTAGTTCAACTTTGGACTAGTTTGTTGATTTGTTTACACATTGCAAGGTTGCTTAGAGCGACTTTCAACGACATGAATGTGTAAATAAAATGAAGAGGATCTTCAAAACCCATTGCCTCGATTGAGGAAGAAAATCTGCTATCATTATCTCCTCCTATCCAGCCAAATCTCTGTTCTTTAGGGTGTGTACATTTTCATTTGGGAATTATTGGAAATAATTTGGGTATAATTGGAAACTGATATGGTCAGGAGCTCCTCGTGTTGCAATCATCTCCCCTTCCTCTGCCAAAAGGAAGACAAATTGAAAAGAATCGATAATGAAAAGAAACGAATACAAAACAAATTTTGGAAGATGTGGTAGAGTTTGCCGGATGAACAGAGATCTAGTGGTTTTCTGCTAGGATCTTCTATATTTTTAGTTGGAATTTCTTCTTAGATAATTACATTGGCTTGTACCTTTCTTTTCATGATTTCATAAGTTGGTTATAGTGAAACAGCTCGACCTGACAAAAGTTTGTTTTCTTTTCCAGGAGCAAAACATCAATCGCATCAAGATTACATGGAAAAAGCTGATAAAGCAAGGAATGAAAGACTCTCCGCTGGTTCATCCATATCTAAATGAAGAATAATTGTTTTGCTTCAGCGACAATCTTGTAGCCTTCCAGAAATCTGGGTTTTGATTTTCATCTTATCATAATATGGAAACTCTGTTCTTATGAAGTGAAATACTTTCAAAGTCATCATTAAGGGTGAGAATAACTTCTAATGCTTATTGCATTGTAGGAATATATTTTCCATAGACATCAATTTGACGACAGTTATGTTTCTGGGTTAATTTATAGAGAGATTCTTGTGCCAGACACTGAGGTTGCATTTTTCATTAGACAAACCATAGAGTTTCATTTATCAGAAATCTTGATTGTTGGTTCACATGAACCGAAGCAGGAAAAAGGCCGGCTCTGTGAGCCCCTGGCTCTCCTGAATTGGCCTGTGTAGGGCCAATACGGATCCAGGACGTATCGCCCAGGATGAAGCCGACATGGCCAGCATTCTTATTAGCCTACTCTGCCAACAGGATTTGAACTTTTATGTACAGGTAGGTATTTGGTGCCAAAATTAGCAAATGTACCATGAAGACTGAAGTACTAAAAGTAGGTAGCCATAGAAATCAAGTATTCGATTAACTCATGTTTCATTTACATAGTAATCTTCAAGTAAAATTAGCAAGAATTATGGATTTGATCCCTTATTCTGATTGTACTATGTGCAGAGTAAAGAAGATGAGCGTAATTATGTACAACTCAAACATCTATGAAGATGTGGGCTTCCACTTTCCCAAACAACATATTAACAGTATGATCCCTAAATTTTAAGATCAAATATAAGGGTTTATATGGGATGAGTAGTCGCGTATTCCCGCTCCTTCCCATCCCATCCATTCTTCCCAGAGATCCCAATCTTGATCGTTCACCCCTCTCATTTGTTCGTCGTCCCCTGCCATGTCGTATTGCTCGTACATTTGCATCTCGGGATTGCTTAATTCCCCTCTCAAATTACTCATTACAATCTGCGCCACATTAATATAAACGTTATTTTCAGAAACAAGCACACATCAAGATTCAACCATAACAGGGATTTGTGCATTAAGATATGTAAAATAATTGAAAATTTTACTTACATTATAGGCTTCATTAATTTGGTGAAATTGGATGCCACAATTGCTTCCTCTGCAGACATCTGGATGATACTGAAATTAAATCGAAATCAACAAGTTAATGACAATGCAATTTCAAAATATTCAAAGAGAAAACACATTTTTAACTCAAAAGATTAAAAAATATATATATTTTTGTGGATAAATGAAAATTTTACCTGAAGAGCAAGCTGTCTAAATGCTTGCTTGACCTCAGATACAGAGGCACCAGGATGAACCCTGAGAGTCTTATACGGATCACTAACAGCAGAAGATGAAACACATGAAACCCTAAATCTATTCTTCACATTCCTCTTTGATGAAGAATCCTTCAATTGAACCCAAGAAATTGATGCAGAACCACAACCTACAACAACGGCAGCCATTCCCACGATTTCTGTATAATAAACTCAAAAGAATCCCAAGATTTTGAAAACCCACAAGCGAAATTCACGAATTCTTGTATAGATTGTCGTTTAAAGTGAAATTACAATTGGCAATCAAAGCAGTTTCGAAAAGCGTTACAGTTGAACAATGTGATGGGCTTATGGCTTTTTATAGAAGTATGCGTGATAGATAATAATTTAAAAAAAAAAGGCTAATAGGATTGTGTATGAGGTGACACTCTTTGATTGCAATAGTGGAGTCATAGAAATTGACAAGCAATGTTCAATGGATGCGTACACACGTATATGGATATGTGCGAGCATAACTCTGTGTGCGGGGTCAATTTTGACGATCTTATCCACATATGTCCTTTGGATTTGGTCCGAGTCAGCAACGAAATAATTGGGAAGTTTCATTTGGGATAAGCGAGAGATGCTAGCAAAAATTGGGTGTAAATTTTCTCTTGTAAACTTCTTTTCATCATAGTGAATTACTACAACAATGAAAGATGACGTAATATTACATTGAAACGAACCTCTAAGAATCTTATATGTTATTGTGTGTAATTTTTCTTGATAATAGAATTGGGATTTCTAATTTTCAAATGCCAATTTTTACACTCTTTCCATCTCACAAAGATAATCTTATTTCTATTTTCACGTATTAAGAAATTATAATTAATCTAGTAGGAAACATAATTTTTTCTTATATTTTTTTTTTCTAATATACCCCTACATTAAATAATGTTTTAAATAGGAGCAGTTTATATTTGTTGATAAAAAAACACATTAAATAGAGACATATTAGAAAGTCAATCCAGATTTTTCGACAATCCTAATTAATTAAGGTTTACAATTTCGTTCCAAAATTCTCTTGCACACGTTTGAAGATTCATATTTTACGACTGCGACTAAAATAGGACACGATTTATTGGACTTGGAGTTCCCCATCTTAATAGATTAATCTTTTGGGATGAAACTCCAATTCCAAACTCAATCTATCTATCTTACATTTATGAAATTTAATACATAACTTATTAACTTATCTTATACTGCATTATGTTGAGAATTGAGTGTGTGTTGTGCAATTTCCAAAATATAATTAGAGTGTAAATATGAGATGCCGAAAGTTCATGGGAAGAAAGTCCAATTTAAATAAATGAAGAAAGAAGCTGACGTGGCTCCAATTCATCCAATACAAACACATTTTTTGTATGTACATTTTTTAATACACGGCCAATGGTTTACTTTTGGTCAAACATAGCGTTAACTTACAAGCCAAAAATTATATACTCATTCAAAGTATCGAGGAGATATTTTAATCCCATTCCCATCTCGTCTTCACCTCCCCAGAAATTTCACCTCATCAATGTGCGTAATACTCGAACATTAAAACATCTATACTCTTATCAAAAAGTTTTACACTATTTTATTTGTACAACGATGACAAAATATTATATTTTATTTTTGGATGAAAATAGTTGTGTTTGTCCACACCATAAATTAGTAGGTGATTTAAGGGACATAAAGTTTAGGGAATTATAATTAAGTAGGATAGTTGACAAATTAATCGAGTTTACCACGAGGAAACTTCGTACTGATTGAACATTTTTGAATACTAAATAAGAACTTGACTCACTAATTCAAATTTTTAACTAAATAATTTAAGTCTTCTAATAGGGTCGACGGTTCTCTTTTGTCAAGGACACAATCAAGGAATTGACAAAGTACTTGCTCACTTATATCACCTTGAGTTTTTTGTTAGATTGAGTGAAACGAGAACAGATTTTATAAATCCTTACTACGCTCCATGGATGTTTGTACGATTCTAAACCCCCGTTCGGCATCCATTATTTTTATTAAATTATAGTTCATTTTTCTATCCCTTCTTATCAACAACACATTTTTCAATAAAATAATATTACACGTGAATCCAAAACTTTTTCCTTCTTTTTTAACCACGCATTTTTAAAAAATATATTATTACTCATTATAACGTGGGATAATGGGGGTCAAATGTACGCTTAATTTGAACAAGTTATGTATGTTTTGGTTGATTTTATGAATTGAATTGGGAACAACAAGAGTCACAAACTCCAATCTATTTAAAATAGAACAAATTGGTCATCAACAATTTCTCACTTCTGTTAAATATACATTTGAAGTATAGATAGAATTCATTGAAGATAAAAGTTGAAATTGACCATCTACTCTTAAAAATGAATTCCCAGATGAATCAAAAGGAATTATGAATAGGAAGTGACGCAAATTGGTGGGAGATTCCCCAAGTGATGATATTTTCTTCTATCATTAATACTATATAAAATGAAGATAATAAGAAATCTAAAGAGAGATGTAGAATCTGTCCAGGAGGAGGACAAAATCTCCTTCATTTTTGAAATTACGTTCAAAAATAGGGTATAAAGCAAATCATTGAAGAGTCAAATAGCACGTATCAAATATTCCCCCATAGATGTCCCAGTTTTATTGAACTTCCCGATGACTATAGAAACACATCGATGCCTCAGGCTACAAAATTTCATTCAATATCCCCTAATACTCACATTAACAAATTCATTCAATATCATCTAATCGTATTGTTCAATATTGAAAGAAGTAAAAGGTGAGTATTTATAAACGGATGAACCCTAGAATGTAATCCTAATCAAGTAAAGACTAGAATGCCCAAACGAAGACGGCCCAAAATAGCTTGTAAGCTATAATAGACTAGTTTATTGCTCAATGTTTCAGTTTGTACTCACCAACAAAGCTACATGCATAAATTCCAGACACTATTTTCTTATGAAAATCAACATTTACAAACAAGTTTCTCTCAGACCAACGATGTGCCATGAGAAATAAGTACTACAAGCAAAATATGTAACTCGACAATGCAAAACTAGAAGTTAGATTAAGGACCAGGTGCATTATGATCTGCTATGGTTTGCTGATCAGATGACGTTGATGCTTTTCTGTCACCACATTTATTGAACTGTACGAGGATCATGGTCATGTTATCGCAACCTTCCCCACCTGATGACGGTGCCAAACAATTATCAAGCATTTTTTCGCACACTGTAGCTAATTTCCTTTCCTGCATAATTTGTTACGGCAGTTGGATTCAAATCCATGATCAAATCTATCAAAAATGTTTTAACAAGAAGCATAAGAAGCTTACTGAAGTCAAGTGTTCTTGTACAAAGTCAACTGCTTCCTGACTTGACATGCAATCCCTAGCAAAATAAAAATGGAGATTGAGTAACATAGAAGGCAATAGATAAGTATGGATCGTACTAAAATGAAGACCCCAAAACTACCTTATGAAGAGATTACAAAAGTTTCTAACCATCTGAAATAGTTCATCATCGTCCAAATTGATTAATAGTACTCTTCACATTAGTTTCCAGTCCGCTTATGTAAATAAATGAAAAACAAAGAATGTACCAAAAGAAAAAATATTTATAAAACAAAAAAGTAAACCATAAGCATCTGTTGATTCAAATGGGAAAATTGCACCTGTCATGCTAATATAAAAATACTAATTAGCTACTGCATAGAAATGGTAAAAGTTTTCTTCTAAAAAAATACAAGAAATGGAAAAAGTTAGTCAGGGAGGAGCTAATCTCGCTTCCAATGAAGAACTCGGTATAGACCTTTTAAGTTTTAACAATATAATGTTTAGAAGTTTGTTAGAGTGAGAACGAAGATCCCATTTAAACAGATCGTTACAAAATCTGGGATGCTTGATCAAGAGTGGATAGGGGTGTCAACAGACTAGGCCACCCAACAGTCCATGCCAGGCCTCCAGGGTCCGGGCACAGTAGTTTTTTGGTTTTTTTATTTTTATTTTCTAGAAAAGGAAAAAACAAAAAGAAGCCCACAGGGGCCATGGGCTGCCCTGCAAAGGCTGCGGACCTTGATACAAAGGCACAGCAACGTCCGTCTCGGCACGGGCCAAACTAGGACCAAACAGACAGCTCAGCACAGTAAAAGCCAAATTCATATAAATACCTGCAACAGACTTACCATATTCCATCACAAGCGATAATAAGAAAATCATCATCATCGGAAAGCTCAACCTAGTTTGGAAAAAAGAACAATAAAGAAATAAATTTGATTTTGACTCGAAAATTAGCTCAAAGGTAAAAAGAAGCAAGCAAATAATATATGCCACAGCTTTACTCTTCTTCCATTCAATCAAAGTGATACGATTGGTACCAGTTATGTTCACAAATCATTAAATCACAAAATCTTTGAACTATAATTCATCCATCGAGATTGCCTGGATACAGTCAAATAGAAACTAACATACAAACTAAGTTTGAGAAGCGACATACCGTAGTTATATCAGGGTTTGCTGTCACGATTTGTTTTTCTGCGGGTAACGATTTGTTTTGCTTCAGTTCCATGTCTCCTGAAAGATTTAAAATGGTCATACCAGGACAACAGGAAACAAAGCAGCATACTTTCCCCTACATCTAAACAGGTTTATGAGTAAATCACCAATTGCTCTAGACAGGTTGAGGCTCCCATTGACTCGTCCATATTGGACAAATCCACCAGCGTTCAGTATCCTTTCTTTCTCAGCATTAAGGTCAGGTTTGTGATCCTTGGACAGATCGCGTGCCTGCATCAAAGATTTCACACCGCACAAAATTATGGATATCCTACAGAGACGTGACACCACATGTATTACAACCAACAATTTCCCTGAACTGTTAGTTCTACATTTGCAAGCACAAGGCATTTAGGAATCTGGATTACATATTTCGGTTATGAAATGGTGGTGACACAAAATGATGAAATATACAGTTAAACTGAAAATAATGCATAGTTTCTATTCTCAAATAAAACTCTCCAAGAATTTAAACTGAAATTATTAATGTGCTTTCTAATAATTATTAGTTAAACAATTACTACTTTGAAGACTCATTCTATTTCCGCTGTCTCCAGTCTAACTTCTCTCATTAAACCCTACCTTTCTCTACAATTCTAAACCAAGGTCTCGGATGCTTACCTCCTCCAGAGAATTCAACATCCCATTTTTTGTACATTAAAACCGTTCTTTTAATTACTGTTGTGCTTGGAAGAAATAACCAAGAGTATTTCCAAATAACAAAACTTAAAAATTACCCTTCAGAAAGTAAAAGAAAAACTTCACCTGACCCCTCCGAGAGAGAACACAGCGAGAGTCTCCAGCATTTGCAACAAGAAGTTGATTATTTCGAACAATTGCAACGCAAGCTGTGCATCCAGCAGATGGTCCATTGTAATCAGAGAAAGCTTCCTACATTCACAAAAATATTTAGCAAGGATTAATGTGAGATAAAAATGCAGCCAAAAGAAAATTACAACACATCTAAACAATCATGCACCATGTTCAGTCAGGTCCAAATGAGGGTAGACCAGACTGATGTAGTGAATGCAATCCTGTTTGCTAATAGTTAAACAGGCCCCAGAGATCTCTCTTTCAGAAAATGCATCAAAATCCCGTGTTGAATATAATTTCTCACATTTATAGAGAATTATAGATGGTTAAACTTTTCAATCTTTATGATTTTGTCAGTAGAAATATCATTCAGCTCAGAGATCAAAATGCACGTGTTTTGTGAAGAGTGGGCACTGCTTTTAACCAATATAAACACTGCAGTATTACACAGCTATCACTACAATCAAAATGCCATTTAGCCCTTGTTTGAGCCCCATTTTATCAAAAATTCAATTTTTTTTTTTCAAAACTCATTTTTAACCGTATATTCTCCAATAAAATAATATTGCACGTAAATTAAAAACTTTTTCTTCATTTTTAACCACACATTCTCCAAAAATCATTGTTCAAAAATGTATTTTTTTCTCTCAAAATGTGGCTCATTCTAGGGCTTAGTCAAATGCATGCCAAGTCAACACATAAATAAGATCGAGCAAATACCTCCTTAGAAGACCAGTCGTCTATTTGGCTGTTAGATTCACCACTCTTAGGTGACTGTATTAAGCCTTCTAAAACACCCCCAAGTTGGTCCATTTTGCCACCAAATAAAGCCAACTCTCTCTGCCCTCTTGGTCCGGTCATCATTTCATCCATTCTGCAGCAGAAAATAGAAGAACGTTAAAGCATACAAGTTAAAAAGGAAAGAACCTTAAACCGGTGTACAATTAAAAAGAAAAAGTGATAGACATATTATTTCAAAATCCTTAAAAAGTATGAATTTGCAGCCTATTTAGTGATAGGAATTGGTTGGAATATGTCTCTACTTATGCTCACGAGTCCTAGCAGACTGTTGAATTATGACATTTGAATGAATGGGCACATTTCCGTGTCAAAATGACAGCACTTCAAACGTTTACAATTCCTTGAGGCACACCATGGCCTAGCTTTAGAAACCCGGGACAAAAAGAACATATAATTTACTGGTGAACAAAATTTGTAATTAAAATAAATGATTGAAAACGAAAGGATTGAGCGACCTGAGAAAAGCTTTCTGAACAGAAGTAGCCAAATCTCCAGCTAAGTAAGCTTCATGTCTGAGTACCTGTTGATGAAGATAATTGGCACAAAATTTGGCAACTTCTTTGCCTGCAAGATGAAATGAACCTAGTGAGGACAAAGCATCACGAAAGATGTACAGCACCATGAAAAAGAACATTCTTGCAAAAGGAGGGTGATGGGAAAGACGGAAATTACTAACCTGAACAAACTTGAAAGCAAACAGCTTTTAGTTTAATTGTCCGCTTATATAAGAAGTTTGTAATTCACTTTATGGACATAGCCTTTCCATTCTTCGGAGATCTAAACTATTACTCTAAAAGTACCAACACTTCAATTATCATTTCAGCTATCTGTTCTTTTTGACTCACCTTAGTGCTTCATTCATTCCATTCCCATCTTGAGTCCCTCTAGATCTAATACTCTTATTTCGGGCATTGAAATTAAAATAAATTGGCCATGCATATCCTAAATCAAAGCGAAAAGGTAACTTTTCTTTTAGTTTTCGTTTGTCACTTCTTTTAATCTTAAACAGATGGTTATATTTCATCTTCAAAGTCAATATCTGAGTCAAATTTGTGAACCTTGTCTTATAGTGTTCCACATGGGACATTCCATCTTTACTTGAGGTTTATTAATGCATGCACCTCCATTTTCTAGGCAATGAAGTGATTCAATAAACTAAAAATCAGTTAACATTTAACTGAGGCCAGCAAAGTTGAAAATCTATATAAGACCATACGGATGAAAGTGAACCCTCAATGAAAATGGAGATTAATAAACCTGTCACCCTTTAAAAGATAAGAAAACAGCAAAAGTCATTAATTCGAAGGGTATTGGGCGTGTATTTACCTCCATGTCCATCATAAACACCAAAATAAGAGGTTGAATTGTCCAAATCAGTGTACGCTGCATGCTGTAGAATATCTCATTTAAGCATGTCAAGAATATAAAACAAGATCGAGAAAAACGAAATACAAACTAGAAAATATCTCCAATCCAAAAAAAGAAAAAAAAAAAAAGGAAGAAGATTCACATATCAAATGCTTTTTTAGGAATCAAATGCTGTGTTAAAAGATTCACATATCAGTTCAAAACTGTATGCTTTAATTCAGAAGCGTTTAGGTCAAAACTTCAATATTCTGATGTTTCTCTTGTTTCATATACAGAAATAAGTTGTGTGCATTTATGATTGAGGCAGACAAATCTTACATGGTACCGGCAAAAGATGTTGGTCAGCAATAACTTGGAGAAAAATTCATCATTTTTATGATTAAAATCATTTTAAAGTGAAATACAAACCATAACCAGATCTCAAATAATGAGAAAGCAAAAGGTACTTACAGCATCTTCCATGGTTGAGCGCCATCCCTGCATGGATGACAAGCCATACCTAAGCCTGTCATTCTCACCATCCTCGGAGACCTTTTCAGTATTGGGAGTGCTTAGATATACCCCCATGCTAGCCTGCAACAGCAAATTTTTGTTTGCATTATACAGAAAAAACAACAAAGTTTGCAATTTTAAGAATTTGAAAGAAATACTATTGCATCTATACATCCAGCTATACACGTACAAGTGTACATATACACCCAAGTAAGAACACTCCCAACCTAGTCTCGACTGTTTTAGATAAGTAATATGCCACACACTTATCAACTTCTGTCCCAATCAGCTCAAGAAAATGAGACTTCTAGAAAATGCATGTTCAATCTTTTTTTAGCGGTTTCCCCAGAGATCTTTATCATTAATGCAACCTTCATTTCGAAGAATTGACTCCACTTAAAGTAAAGGTATCCATATAAGGACCTTCATGTGGAACTATTGTTGTTTTTATATTCCCCTTGCACCTTAGTGCTGCCTCAAAGTTTTCATCTGTCAGGAGACAAAAGTGATGTGGAACAATAAATTTTTCTCAAATCGTATTGGATCCCTTCATTTCTCTCATGGGCAAAGAGCAACTCTTTTTGACTGCTTTTATTCCTAGGCAGCAGTAGACCAATATCAACCCCTTCTGAAGGGGTAAATCCCATACTTATATGGATTGTACTCCAGCAAATGATGAAGAGGCAAATTAGATTAAGCCAGGACCAATAGATTACTCTCCCAAAAGGCTTACCAACAACTTAACACTTTCTAAACTGGTAGCAGTGGCCATTTCTTCAAGGAAGCCACCATCACCAATGGGGCATTTCAACATTCCAATCTCTAGAATTGAATTCACCATCTCATAACACCTATGACACCAGTATCTCCACAAGAACTCTGCACCATCCATTTTATTATCCTAAAGATTTTTTTATTTTAATTTTTGTCTTCTTTCTTTGATCCCATCAACAACCTGATATGAGTAACAATCAGTATATAAATTTTTGCGGACTCGGTGTATTAATAGCAGAAATTAGATTGCGATAAAAATTGTTATTCGATTTGAGATCAATGAAGAAACCCTCCCTGGAACATTTCAAGTACCATTATGCAAAACATCCTTACAGATCAGGACTTAGCATACAAGATTATTAAACAACATAAACAAACCAACAACTTCAGAAACCCGTTAAGTGTAATATTCTCTTTTTATACATGACTTAATGATGAAGCATCATGTACCATCCTGAAAGTTAACACAATTTCGCATAAATGAAATGGCGAATGTATTTTATACACATGTTTTAGCACCCTTATTTATATATTAATGGTATGAACATTAGCCTTCAATTCATACATGCATAGAAAAGACAACTACAATTAATCATACAGTCACAATAATTGCATATATACAGTGGGCAGGAATTTTATTTATTTATTTTTTTATTTTTTTACAGCCCACCACAGTATATATTAGTACATATAGATAAGCTATAATGTAGATATAGACGCGTGCACACGTAAATTACTTCACATGTTCAAGCAATCTATGTAATCAAGTAGTAACTAAAACAAACCTAATATGAATATTCACTGTTCCATAAAAACAGCTAGCACAATGAATCAATTCAAAACCATGGACGGAAAATAATGATCGGAATTCACATCTAGAAAAACGGAGATAATAATTATGGAAATGAGCACATCGTCAATTAGAATTTATTTAAGTAGAGGATTAACAATCACTGTGTCTAAGATTCTAATTATACTCACTTTGTCAGCAGAAATCTGAAGAAATCTTTATGCGATTATTACGATAATTTTTCTATTTAAGAAATCACACATCTATACTATAATATTGCTGGAATCTGAGTCATTTTTTATTGTACGAACCTGAAGTTTCGTAATCGATCGCTTTAGCGGTGAGATTTGCGAAATTGTAGTAAAATAATTTTAGTTGAAATTGAAGACGATGGGAGGGAGGGAGGCGAACCCGAATTCATGGGCCGAATAATAGGTCTATATGGGTGTCTATAGTTTCGGGTCTATTGTGTCTTCCTTCATAACTGGGCCTTTATACAAATAGTCCGAACGGAGCAACTGCTCCTCTTTCTCAATATCTAGCCTATGTTTGGCTTTATTAAAATTAAAATTCGTTTTTTCTCTCTTATTATCAATCACACATTATTATGAAGCTCTGTTTATTTCTAATTAAAATTTGATTTTAATGTAAATCTAAGTCAAAATCAAACAATCAATATTAATCACATCTTTTATGAGTTACACAATTTTTCAATCACACATTTCAAAAACTTATATCACAATCTAATAAAAATCTAATTTTAATTTTCACCAAACACCAACTCAATAAAATAATATGACACGTAATTCCAAAAAAATTATTTTTTTTTAACCACACATTTTTCATAAAAACACTATTCCAACTATTAAAATTTCAAATAATGGGGTCAAATGGAAGCCTATATTTTCTCACAATTGATGGTCCATTCTAGAGATGGCAATCGGCTCGACGAGCTCATGCTCGCCACGAGCCGAGCTTACTCGTGGGTCGAGCTCGTGGTTTGCGAGCTTGCCTATTTTTTATTTTTAACTATACCTAAACCTTAATAAATAAATAAATATTTGAACGAGCCGCTCTTCGTCTTTTTGACGAGCCGACGAGTCGCTCGGCTCGATTGCCACCACTAGTCCATTCGGTGCCATCCCTACAACATATATTCAACTGCTGCTATATTAGAATGCTGGTAAAGGACTAATGCTAGTTGTGGATATTTTGGACGATTTTTGAATTTTTTTTGAATTAAACAAATTTAAATGGTTTAAAATTCTCAATGTTTGGTGAAATCAAAGTTAATAATTAATTAACCATACATTTCATGAGATTCAAAGCTTTTTGGCTAAACATTTCATCAACTTTTAACAAAATATACTAAAAATATTATCTTAATTCACACCAAATGGAGACTTGGTTTTAAACAACAATTTTAATTGCATAAAAATAACATCTTTTAAACAAATTAAAAATAAATATATTGGTTTGAAATTTCACTATAACACTTAAATTGAAACATTCTATACATAAAACGATACAATATTCATATATTTGTCTCAGTACAACCTTAAAACAATAAATTAATACAAATTCAAACATTAGATTTATGTTTTTTATTTCATTCTTTAGATAAGAAAAGTATTATAGTCAATATATAATTATATTTCTAAAGACCCAGTGAAAGGTGACTAGCGAGTAAATTTGTCAAATTCAAAAAATAAAATAAAAAATATATACTGAAGTTGATCTAATACATAATTTTTTGGGTAAAACGAGTGAACAATTCAATCTGGTTTCGAGCGACTTTTAGCTATCGAAATTTAAAGGTCGATCCAAACTAAACCAACCATTTGACGGGTTAGGTGGTTTTTTTCACCCCTAATTGTGAGGGTTTGATTCCACATATTGCTTTAAAGAATAGAAGTATTGAGAGAAGTGTTGTGCTATCATTTCTACGAGTTGAGATTTACTGTTCAATTTTTGCTATCCACCAATTTATTATTGACACATTATTTTACATTAAAATGTTACATATTTTTAAGCATTAGGAGTGATTAGAAAAAAGTTGGATATGTTAGTTCAAAATGATGGTGTCAATAATTAAATGAATGGACAATAAATTGAACAGTAGATTTCAACTTCGTTTAGCCATGATTAACCATTTATTCCAGTGCTTGGGTTATAAATGTGTCATGCGCCATAAGTACAATTCCAAGCACTGGTTAAGCCTTCCAATCTTGCCATCAATTTGGGGCGAAAGGCTGAGCTTGATTATACATGAATGCCCATCAATTTAAGTAGCTCCTACCCAAATTTGCCAGTGAAAACCTGGTCCCTTTCAGAGACAATGCTACCTGGCATTCTTTGGAGCTTGTAAATCTTATCCAGGAAGACAAAGGCAATGGCAGTGGCTCTAAAGGGGTTAGACAAATTACGAATGTCTTATTCAATCAGCTGTCAAGCATTCTCTGTGAAGACCAAAAAAATAAAAAAAAAAGAGAAAAGATTTTGCCACGGTTTAGATAAAAATTAATTTTTTTAGTAAAATTTGATAAAAGTTATTTGAACGTGTGGTTGAAAAATTGTGAATCCCTTTAAGCTCCTATTTGACAACCATTATAACAGAAAAAAAAAATCAAATTTATTTTCAACCACACATTTTTACAATAAAATATTCTGCATATAAATTTTAAAAAAAAATTCCATATTTTTTAATCACACATCCCTCATAAAATCGCTATTACAAAACTAATTTTTCCCAAAAAAAAATAAAATAATTTCAATGGTTGTCAAATGTGGGTTAAATGTGTGGATAAAATTACTTCCATGTTGACTTCGATTTATATTTTAATTTACTTTTTCAGTTGAACCAAACTGGGTCTTGTAATCCCAATTCCGTATTCATAAATTTTAAAATTGGAAAAATAAATATCTCAAGGAGTCTAGTAGAAATTCTTAATCCTTATCTCAAGAGTGGTCGAAATACTTTCGATTGTTTGATAAAAATTATTTGAATGTGTGGTTGAAAAATTGTGAATCCCTTTAAACTCATATTTGACAACTATTACAACAAAAATTTTTTTTTCCAAACTTATTTTTAACCACACATGTTTACAATAAAATATTCTGCGTGTAAATTCAAATTTTTTCCCTATTTGTTAATCACACATCCATCATAAAATCGCTATTACAAAACTAATTTTTCCCAAAAAAAATAATAATTTTAATTGTTGTCAAACGTGAGTTAAATGTGTGGATAAAATTACTTACACGTTGACTTCGATTTATATTTTAATTTACTTTTTCAGTTCAATCAAATAGGGTCTTGTAATCCCAATTCCGTATTCAAAAAATTTAAAATTGGAAAAATAAATGTCTCAAGGAGTCTAGTGGAAAATCTTAATCCTTATCTCAAGAATAGTCGAAATACTTTCGATTGGAAGGCATTCCTTCACTTGCAGGAGAGGAATAAAATATTAGTAAATTGACAAATGATCGATGTAATATATTATTAAGCTATGTTTGTCTACCATTGTTTTAAAACTCCTTTGTTCTCGAAATTATTTTTAACTATATATTCTTATAATAAAATATTTTGCACGTGTTTTCTAACTTAAACTTACCTAATACAGTTGAAGAAATCTCTTCTTCAGGAAGAGGACTGCCAAGAACGACAGAGTCCGTATCCGTGTAGTAACAGTCAGAACTGGAAATAATATTTTTTTCTATCTTAATCTTACCTAATACAGTTGAAGAAATCTCTTCTTCAGGAAGAGGACTTCCAAGAACGACAGAGTCCGTATCCGTGTAGTAACAGTCAGATCTGGAAATGTATTTGTATACTTTTTAGTCTTATATTCTCCAAAATTTATTATTCAAAAATTCAATTTCTCTTAATAATGATAGACAAAAAGGGGCTAAATCATAGAATTATATGGCTATATCAATTTATAGATTCGTGGACGAAACGTTGAGGTGTACCTCACCAACTGTCATCAAAGTTCAAATCGATAGTCAAAATACATGCCACCTTATTATCTTTCAAATTTTCTGTCAAACTTACTCTATGCGTAGCATAACTGAATTTAATAGCTGAATTTAATAATTGATATTATCTTTCGAATTAATTGTCATTAAATGCTGACTATGGTACTAATGTTTAGGTTGAAAGAATTAAGAGCGAACGGAAAAGTGTATTTCACTACCAAGTGCCAAACGCTAATCCATCTACAGGTCAAGTCACATTAATTTGCTTTACTAAAAATACAATCATGTTACATTTGTACATTAATTGTTATATTATTTTTAACATTGTGCCACATAACAACACATTGTTGAACAGTTTAAAAAAACACATTTTTCAGCCCATAACTTTTGGAACTTGAATGGTATGTAAACGAAACGTAGTATTATCCTAAAAATATAGTTTGGATCCAAATAAATGACTTAAATCATATGAATTGTCCCTCAATGACGGCTCACGGCTGACCGAGTCATGCTTGCTGGCCAACCCACCGCCCTACACGAAGAAGTTAGTATTGATACGGTAGAAAATGATAGAGAAAATTGCACTATTGGTCCGCCAATTCATTGTTTTAATAGTAAATTGGTCTTCAATTTTAAAAATAGACAAGTTCGTAATTAACTTTTTTTTCCTTTATAGTTGCGCTATCTTCAATGTCGGAAACGATTCAAATCTTTGTTAAGTTATCATATGGCCTCGAGAGAATATGGATCACTTCAAATTTTTTTAGGATCCTCTACATCTACACATGAAGTTTACTAGATGGCCCATCCACCCACATCCATCAAACTCATAATAAGTACAGTAATAATGAGATTCCAAATAAACGTCATGTGACAAATGCTTGTGCGTGTTTTCTTCATCAGTTTCACAACTTGTGTAACCTTCATCTACCCAGATAAGGGGATAGAGTAATAAGTACGGGTGGCATCCAATTCAAGTTGGGAAGAAAGACATCATCAAGTTTGACGTACGAGAGCCACATGATAGGTTGGTGTACACTTTGATTACACCATGATTTATACTTTGCCACATGGCAAACTGTGATTTGACAATTAAAAATAATAATTTTTCAACCAATCATTTTTTTTACAGCAAGAAGAATGTCAACGAAGGAGTAAGCATTGGAATGTACAAATGGCATTGTCCTAATGATAATTAATAGAGTTTGGATAATTTTTTATTATTGAATGCTCCGAGAGTACAATTAAATAAAATATTAACGATTAATTTGGTCCATTCTCAAGGTGAAGATTGGGAACAAGTGTTGCCCTAAATGGAATGTAAATAAATTATTCTTATTTTTAGCTACGTTTGGTGGCCATTTTTTGGAAATATTTATATTTAAAATATTTTATTATGTAAATGTGTGATTAAAAATAAATATATAGAAAAAAATGCTTTGAAAAAATGAGAGGCAACTAAGGGCTTAATATTCTATATAGAAATTGGGCAGGAAATTGATTTTTCATTAAAATTAATTTAATATTTGAGAAATGAACATTGCTTTCAAATTAGGCATCTAAAGTCAGCGTAAAACTCGAGAATTATCACCAACCACAAGTGGGACCCACATAAAATTCGTCATTCGTGATTGATTCCGCTGGCCAGACGATGATGCATCCCCCCCAATTAAATTGGACCATTTGATTAATTAAACTTTTTAAACCTCTTCTTCGACTAATTATAACAGGATTAAAGTTTTTTTAAATCAAATGGTCAATTTGGATTATTTGACTTTTTGAGCTTCGGATTATGTGATTAATTACACTTTTTAACTCCTTTTGACTATTAAAACAAGATTAAATATCCTTAAATCAAATGGTTAATGTCAATAATATCATTAATATTTATGAAACTATTTTCAAACTAGATGAGGTTTAAAACTTCAAAAATAGATACTAATTAAATTATATTTATGAAATAATTAATTAAAAATATATTTTATTAATTTAATATA
>CAIGRB010038364.1:20199-71996 GCA_903798255.1 Fraxinus quadrangulata
GAGCACAAATAAAAAAATTTATTGGTAACAATTTGTTCATCGATCACAAATCAAAAAAATTATAAATCACTATTTATTTATCGATCACAAATAACAAATTTTATAAGTTACTGATGACCCCTATATAGGGTTCTATCCGAGGTCCATTCCAGAAGAGTTTAGGGCCCATTTGATGGGGGGGCCATGATCTCCCCGAGATCATTCCTCCTCGGGCTCGGGCATTCATGGCGCAGCATGCTTTCCTCGAGCTTACAACTGAGACATTACATGGAACAAAGTCCTACTATTAATATGATATCTTATTCTAAGAAGATTCCACAACCGGTGTCCCAACCCTATCCAAACACATATGTGAAACAGAACAAATTAAATTACAACTTCCAATCGTGTTAGAATTTATAGGGATTTCAACATTGTAATCATGCTAGGAATGCATTTCCTACCCCTATAAATATGTCATTCCAATTCATCATTACGGTATGTTTTAACATAATTCTCAACATATATTATCTCAAATTCTTTCTCTAACTTAAGTATCGGAAGGGCGACGAGGACACACCTCGACGCCTTTGTTTCAAGTACCGAAAGAAAGAAAGATCCTTAAATCAAAAAAATAATGTTATTTCGTACCACGAGTATTACAACATTAGTCTATGTGACAGTAAATTTCATTAAATAAGAAAAATAATTAAACGAGTCACGTGATCTTATCTTTCATTGAACTTATGACATTTAAATTGGTGTTCTGATACGTGGTGCTAGATATCATTATTCTAAATAAAATGATTAATGTGGGTAATTTGATTAATTATACTTATCTAGCTAATTAAGACAATTAAAGATTCTTGAATTTCGGAGAAAAGTAAGAATTGGAATGGATCAACAATCAGATGGCTCTGATTGATTGAATCGAAAAATTGATAAATTATAGCTTAAAATCATAAAATATGAAATGAATAGTTAATCGCTCGGTTCAACCAAGAATTAATTGAACTGATCACGACTCAATCAAGTTTTCTGGTCGTCATTGTCATTTTTTTTTTTTCCAAAATAAAGTCTTGCCACAGTAATGTCATTAATATCAAAAAACCTTATCGCTCGAGTTTTGTTCTTATTACCCGGTGCACATGGTGGAAGGAGATGGCTCGATGAGTCAGCAAACAAGCCCTTTCTCGAAAGTCAATAACCATTTATAGCCACTATTCAACTCCGGAAGGAAAAAGATATTCGTGAGCATTTTGATATTACTCATGATAGATTAGGATAAGATTGTGTTTGTGTGTGTTGATATATTTTTAAAATTTGACTCTTCCACTTTTCGTGAAATATTAATTAAAATTGGTCCATGTCACCAACCCAGCCAACAAAATGGACCTACTTGACCCAACTTGGCGAGGATAAAAACATGTACCCGGTTAAAGAATTGTTGGGTCACCATCTCACCAACTCCCTCACTAACTTATTTCCTTGTCATTTTAATATTATTTTCTTAACTCTCTTTTGAATTTTATTAACTATTTTACCCATTTTTTATTATCATTTTCTTTTTTTCTTTTGCTATTTACGCTTATCTACATGCGTCCTTTTATTGATTAGGCGTGGTAGGTAAGAAGCCAAGTTTATATAAATTTGGTCATTTCTTATAAACAACTCCATTCACACGTACAAGTTTCATCGTATATAACCTTCAACCACCCAACACAGCCGTTCTCCACCACCACCTTTGTCATCGGACTCAATTTGGAATCAAATTGCTGAAGAACCCTTTTTTTGGTAGGTGATTTAATGTGCAAAATATCGTTTTTATAGTGATGTGGAAAGTTTTTGTCGTGTTAATAATTTTGATTATACTTTTTGTAGCCAGTGCGTACAACGACCGCGTTAAGCCATGAGGATCAGCGTGAAAGATTCCACCATGGTGAGGCCAGCCGCGGCGACACCGATGAAAAGCCTGTGGAACTCCAACGTGGACCTGGTGGTGCCGAACTTCCACACCCCTAGCGTGTACTTTTACCGGCCGACTGGGGCGGCGAACTTTTTCGACGCTACCGTGCTCAAAGAGGCGCTTAGCCGTGCGCTGGTGCCATTCTATCCCATGGCTGGTAGGTTGAAGAGAGATGAAGATGGTCGAATCGAGATTGACTGTAATGGTGAGGGAGTGCTGTTCGTGGAGGCGGACTCCGATGGGACGGTCGATGATTTCGGCGACTTTGCTCCGACACTGGAGCTCCGACGCCTTATTCCGGCGGTGGATTATTCTCAACCAATAACGACGTATCCACTTCTTGTGTTACAGGTGCGATTCTGGTGAACGAATCCTTTTTTTTTTTAATATTATGCTATTTCTTTTTTTCCCGAAGTGCTATATAAATTAATATATTTAGGCATGTTTATTTTAAATTAAAATCAAATTTTAATTTAAGTTAAAGCCATACAATCAATATTAATCACATCTTTCATGATTCCACAGCTTTTCAATTACACATTTCAAAAACTTGTATCACAATCTACTAAAAATTTAATTTTAATCTCCACCAAACACTGCATGTGTGTTGTCATTTATCACGACACGAGTAATCAAGTAGTGGCCAATATAAAGTAAAGTCGTGGATTGCATTATTTGGTGATCACATGTCTGTATTTGGTACGACTAAAGGAATTGGTAATTTTCAAAATAATTATTTTCAAAAATGTCAAGAAATTCCAGGATATCACAAAGGGAAAATAAATAGTAGTTTTGTAACTTGTCGATTTTTCACTTAATTTTTTGAAACAGAAGAGATATCTCGACTGAACGAAAAGAAAAAGAAATCCCCAAGTGATCTTGTCTCATTATTCATCAATCCAATATGCATTTAAGGTTTGAAGCTGTTTGTTTGTGAACTTTGGCATTAGAACCATTCAAATCTGATTCAATTATTGTGCAGGTAACCTATTTCAAATGTGGAGGAGTCTCCCTAGGTGTTGGAATGCAACATCATGTAGCAGATGGATTTTCTGGTCTTCATTGTATCAATACCTGGTCCGATATGGCTCGTGGTCTAGACATTACTGTCTCGCCTTTCATCGATCGGACTCTCCTCCGTGCGCGTGATCCACCCCAGCCTCAGTTCAAGCACATCGAGTACCAACCTCCTCCGGCCATGAAATCGCCTCGTGAGAATAACTCTAAATCTGATCCTGAAACGGCTGTTTCCATATTCAAACTAACTCGTGCCCAACTCAATGCCCTAAAAGCCAAGTCGAAGGACGAGGAAAATACGATTTCCTATAGCTCGTACGCAATGTTGGCAGGACATGTATGGCGTTCTACGTGTAATGCACGAGGACTTCCCCACGATCAAGAAACAAAGCTTTACATTGCAACCGATGGGCGTTCTAGGCTCCAACCTCCACTCCCTGAGGGCTATTTTGGGAATGTCATATTCACAGCCACTCCTATTGCAGTAGCTGGTGATCTCCAATCAAAGCCCATATGGTACGCTGCGAGTAAGATTCAGAATGCTTTAGCTCGAATGGACAATGATTACTTGAGATCTGCTCTCGATTACTTGGAGTTGCAACCCGATCTCAAGGCACTTGTCCGCGGTGCGCATACTTTTAAGTGTCCAAATCTTGGAATAACAAGTTGGGTTCGACTGCCAATCCATGATGCGGACTTCGGCTGGGGTAGGCCGATTTTTATGGGTCCCGGTGGGATTGCGTACGAAGGTTTGAGTTTTGTAATGCCAAGTCCAAACAATGACGGGAGCTTATCCGTTGCGATTTCGCTGCAAGTGGAACACATGAAAGTTTTTGAGAAGCTGTTGTATGACATTTGATCTAGATTTGATCATTTGAAAAACTAGTTGGGTTAATTTGTGTCTGTTTCTGCACATTGATAATGTTGTTTTCCTAAGTGATGATGGCCTTCTGCCATGGCAACATATCTTTATATGTGCCAAATGCTATGTGCACGTAAGGAATATTATCCATTTATTAACCTGTAATTGAATTTCCAACAGCTACGTTATTAACTACATAGCTATGAGGCTCGACTACACGACCCGGACATTGACCTGCCAGGCCACTGAATCTAATAACTACGATTAAACTAGACATTCTCGTTACTGAATGGTATTAAAATACTTGAAAGTAAATTACCTAGTATTTTGAAAGTTCGTGAAAATCAACTTGAACAGATTTTTTATTTTTATTTTTAGTTTTTAATTTGCTTGTGTATGAATAAAAATTGATAGGGGCTAGCAACAAGGATGACTCTCTGTAAATGTAGTTGTAGATGTGAGTGCTATTTATGATAATTGACAATGACTTGTCCAAGTTATTCCCGCGTTGTTCCATAAAGCTGGAACGTGGCAATGTTTTGATTGAAGCCAAGTGTGAAAGTTCATACTGTTTAGATCTTTAATAATATTTTAGAAAATTCATATGTTTCTTTGTTTTCGAAAATATTCATAGTAATATGAGAACAGGAGAGGCAAAAGGGTTGTGGTTAATTTTGAAGTTTCTTGAATGATCAATCATCATTTAACCGAAATTAATGAATGTATTGTCTCTTTACTTTCTATTTAAGCTACATGAGAAAGTTAGGACAGACCCCGAGGGTCCTGGGGGGCCACGTGACCCCCCAACTTTTGAGAATATATATATATATTTTATTGGATAAAGTTATATTTGGTATCGTTTGAAATTTTAATTTTAATCTAAATTAAAGTCAACAATTAATTTTAATAACATATTTCATGAATTCATCTAAATTAAAGTTAACAATTAATTTTAATAACATATTTCATGGAATCCATAACTGTTTTAACTTTTATCAAAATTTATTAAAAAATTGATTTTAATTTCCACCAAACAGGGACAAACTCATAATAAATTTGAATCTTTCTCTTTTCTATTACTCTTTTATTCTTTTCTTCACGCATTTTAAGAAAATCTCAATCGTTCTAATTTTTTAAAATTTGGATATAATTTCTCTACAATCACATTTGCTACAAATCTTCACTTTCTAATTAAATTTTCAAGTAATTAGAACCTAAATTTGTATTTTCTCCTATCAAATTGTGTATATAGAATGTGTCTGAACTCATTATATCCAATTTAACTTATATTTAACGAATTGTGTTTATTTGATTGATATTAGTATTGATTATTAGTTATATGTTTTTCCTTTCGATTATTTGAATTAATTGTTTATATCAAATACATTATAAAATTTTTAAACGCAAATATTCATTTTCTTGTGATGAACAAAACATTAATAAAATGACTCTTCGAAATCAAATGGATGAAAATTATTAGCAAAATATTAATGAATAAATATTATTTTTAAATGTAAATTTGTATTGTTTCAAGTCAAGTATGAATTATTCAAAAATCAAGAACAAAATATTTGATTTGTACAGGATTTGATTGATCTCCCCATAACCTAAAATATCTGCGTCCGCTCCTGTGAGTAGAGGTGGGCATGAGTTGGGTTGGATCGATTTTTGCTTCAACCCAAACCCAACTCGACATGATCGATTTGATCAAAATTTAACCCAACACAACCCCTGTAAAGGTTGAAACCCAACCCAACCCAACCCAATGAAATATTGGTCGAGTTGGGTTGGTCGATTTGGGACGACTTGTCAACAAAAATTAAAGTCATTCAATTTTCTATTATACTAAATTCGAATATACAAGATTAAATAGTAAATAAACAAATAAATAAATAAAATTATCTATAATTTTATTCAATCTTAATTAGTCGAGCTTACAAAGAATAAAGTACATTAAATATAACATGGAAAACTTATACTACATTTATTGTGGGAAGGACAGTAAGCTCCTCCTCTAAAATGCATTAAGGTAATTACAGTTATACTATCCACTCATACTTTTTAGATTCTTTTTACTTTTTAGGCATTTTATTTTATTTCTTTTTCTTTTTTAAAGTAGGCGGATTGAGTTGGACATGTTTATTTGATTTTTATGAGTTAACAAATAATCCAACCAAACCCGACCCGACCCGTCCCGCCCCGCCTACATAGCCACCCACCCAACCCGTGTAAAAACAACAAAAAAATTGACACAAACCGATTGAGTTGGTTCAATTTGGACGATTTTGATAGGTTCGATCGAATTTTGCCCACTCCTACCTGTGAGAAAGTGCATGTTGGACTTCCCAGTTATTACTCCCCCACTTGTCTTCTTATTTTTAGGTTTTTTTTCCAAGCTAATTGATCGTGAAGCTTATTTTTTTAATAAGTTAGAACTTGTTTGGATAAAATTATATTCCCATTATAATTTCAGATTAAAATTTAATATTAATTTAATTATATACTTCATAATTATTATCTATTTATTAATCCCATATTTTAATGGGATCCAATACTTCTTTATAGTATAATCATATTTGTGAATTGCTCTTTCTCAGCTAGCGAACTAAATAGGCGACCCAATGTACACATCTAAATTAAAAAGGTGGCTTGTATGTATAACTTTTTCGGTCATGCATACATGCCAATACTATGGATGGCAAACAGTTGTGTACACTACCATTGATTTAAATTTTGTGTAGCTTAGTGAGTCATTGATTATAATATTGATCGGATAAATGCTATAATATTGATTGTTACAATGCAAGAGGCAATCACAATGCGAGCATAATCGCGATTGCATCTTGCATTATGACACTCATTAAATATTAGAGGAAAATTCTATTTGTACAATCGTTAGATTAACTTTATGAATGATTGAGATTAATTGTCAATTTTACTTGTTAGGCTGGACGTTCCCCTAATATAATTTATGCTATAATTGGATAGAAATAATTCAATTAAGTAAATTTGGAGACAATAAAACTTTAGATTGCACAAAATACTTATAGGAGCTAGTAATGTCTGCAACGATTTTATATAGCGTCTTGAGTCGTAGATTTTATGTTCTAATATTGAGTCATGCCACTTGTACAATCGATGTTGACAACCTGTCACATGGGAGGTCCACTCTTTTTTTTTTCTTTCTTTTGAATCATGCAGACCTCACACGCATGTGAGAGGTTGTCAACCGAGATTGTCAACCACAGTTATACGAATAGAATTTTCCTTTAATAAAACCTTCTAAAACCCCTATCCCACCCCCAAAAAAAATCAATTACCTTTTATAATCCCTAAATATTCCATACCCACTCTCCCTCATTGGCGTGTTACTTATTCCTTTCTCTTCTCAAGCTCGTCTCTCCCAAGCAAGAGTGAAAACAAACGTTGGCCACCTCTCTGGTCAAAATTCATTTCTCACACCACCACCACCACCACCATTTGGAGTTCCCACAAAAAGATTTATATTTTGGTTCCCACAAACCAGTTCTACCACATGAAATTTTCTATTTCTATTGCTTTATAAAGCTTTAGAAAATATGGAAAGAGGGATTAAGAAAGACAACCGAATTTGCCATAGAGATATGGCTATTGCTTTACAAAATTTTAAGATTTTTGTACTAGTCAAGTTGTACAGCAACCAAGAATTGAATTCTGGTTTTATGAAACTGCTGCACTGCTTGCTGCCTATGCAGTATATAGAGCACATTTGAGCAATAATACAATTTTCCTTAGGCCAACGCAAAGAATGGCTTCTTATTATCCAAAAGAAGAAAAAAAATTAGTAATTCAAATTGTTAGTCACTTCAATTTTTCATTTTAAGGTTCAACGAAGCACCAGCGAAATTCGTACTATGTATGCTAAAATTCATCCATCTTTCATCAGGAGAGAGAGATGGCATTCATCAGTGAGAGATAGGATGTTCTTCAAGAGGCTGCTCGATTTGGTACAATTCTATCAATATCTTAATTTTTCTAAAATAGCAATCGTATCACAAGTAATAGCTTTTGTAAACGGTCGAGATTATTTGTCAAAAGAATTGGTAAAGGGAACGCTCCACATTATATTATTTTATATCTATCTTTCATATATTATTCCAAATGTGAGTTCAACTAATTCTACCTCTAGTATGCATTCATCTTGCATAAAGAGATTTGACATAATTTAAAGGACCGAGAAGACCCAAGACGCATAGCCCTGGATCTAAGATAAAATGGATAGATTAATAGTTGAAGATTTACAAGGTCAAGATAAATCACGTAACATAAGCAATATTGCAACGTGAATAAAAGCACATGTTTGTATATGTCATTGAATTCAAGAAGATGAAGGCGTCCTTCTGATATTTTTCCAAATATGTAATTGCAGACCAGGATGTAGAATTGAAATTATATTTTAATTTTTAATATTATCGAGTTTGGATAAAGGAGGATAGTTTTTACAAAATTTATAATTTTTTAAATTACATTTTTCTTACAAATTTGCAAGTCGAGCGTGACTCGCAAATCAGTTCGGCTTGTCCCATTAAGGCTCGAGCTCGTGGAGCTAACTGAGTGCAAGATCCTTGAGACGAGGTGGCTCGCTCCATTCAACACACCTATTAGTGGTAGTCTGGTTTTGTAATGGGTTTTGTTTGATTTGCGTGTGTAAATGTGATGGTTTCTTGAGGAGCTGGAGAAGAAACTTGCACCTTTCATCTATGTCGTATCACCTTTATCAGTATCCATTGAGATGGCGACGCAGCGGAGTAAATCAAAACCTAGGTATTTTGACGAGATATTATTGGATGTAAACACATCTTAACATAATTTATTTGGGATTTTAAGGAAAGATTGGTCTATTTTTGTTGTTGACAAAGAGAAGCAATTTACGTATTTGGTTTTAATTTTAATTGTTATACTAGCTTCTGAGTTGTTGACGAGGGGAAGAAAAATGAGAGAGTGGGTCGACGAAAAAGTGAAAACATGGACGTGATTGGGATTCTTGATTTTTTTTTGGCAATGGAGGAGATAAGTGAGTCATGTTTCTGTGTTGTCAGTTGTAGTTTAACAATGAATGTTATAAGTGATGATAATTGTGATTGTTGTATAACAGTGAATGTTATAAGTGGCAACGGTTAAGCGATGATGGTCTAACACTAAATGTTGTAAGTGGAATTGAAAATAGACAATAAATCTATACAACACACCGTGTTGTAAATTGTGGTGACAATGACAATAGCTACAATGGAAATGGGTGATAAAATGTATATAAAATAATATAATGTAATGTAACACAGTGTGTTACAAAAATAATAAAAAATAAAAATATATTTTAATAATAAAGAAAAAGTTCAAAAAGTAAGTGAAGAATTAGTAAATTTTTAAAGAATATTTTTGAATTGTCCTCTTGTTATTTATTTTAAGTAATGTTATTTATTATCATAGTAATAGAATATCGGTAATATGACAATCAATTATCTCTTACATTTTTCTCTCTCTTCTATCACTTTCTTTCATAAAAATTGAGTTGTTCAATCCTATCGATGCTATCAAAAACTCGCACCTGAATGAGCTCGAACTGCCTGATTGAACTCCGTATTATCATGTCTTCAATACCTGAAACAAAGGCATTGGAGTGTATCATCATTGCCCCTCCGATGATTAAGTCAGAAAGGGAAATTATGTAAAAGATTATATGCTAGAATATTAATGAAAGATGTACCTGAATAATGATGCTATGTTATGTATTTATAGATGTTGGAGGTTGAATCCTACAAGAATTCATCTTTATGTAATCATTATCCTTGTTATTCTAGATGTTTGTGTTATGTTAAAAGTGCACAATTTAGTCGAATTTGTAACATATTGAAATTGTGTATCTGAATAGAAGTGTTGGTTATAAAATAGGGTTAGTATTTCTAAGATAACATAAGCTGATAACCTCAGGCCCAACCTCGATAGCACACCCGACCTCGTCCCAAGCCCGACCTTACAGGTTGAGTAATCATTGCAAGTTGAGCTCGGGTAATGAGCTCGAGCTCGGTACCCTAAACACTCACCATCACCTATTATTTCACATAGACTATCATATTTTCGATATTTCATCATCATAATGATAAATAACATTATTCATTTATTTAGAGGTAGTGTTATTTACCTCAGAGAACAATACATAACTCTTATATATAAAAATCACATTTCAAAACTAAGAAACTCCATTAAATGTTTTATAAATCAGGCGGTAAATCGAATTATTAAATATATAATTATAATATAATATAATATAATATACATTTATTCTCTCTATATATCAATTGACATACCTCACCCATAATGACAAATAACATTATTCATTTATTTAGAGGTGTTGTTAATTACCTCAGAGAATAATACATAACTCCTACGTATAAAAATCATATTTCAAAACTAACAAATTCCATAAAATGTTTCATAAATCAATACGTAAATCAAGTAATTAAATCTATAATTATAATATATTATACATTTATTCTCTATATATATCAATTAACATACCCCACCCCAGAAATCTCCAAAAATTCAAACCTCTCTACATTCCCACCTCGACCGACCCAATCCCACCCTATCTCACTGTTTTAAACTACAAAAATTAAAAATGTTTTTTTCTCTCTTCAGAAGTTTTCCTTTTCTATACATACTTACAGACAAATAATTTTTCTGGTGGTGATGAGGTGATACTGTGTTTAGAAAATAGATCTGCGTGATGATGGTGGTAGTGCATCGGAGTTGATCTGTTTAATGGTGGTGGTGGGAGTGGTGAGGCGGTAGCAACGTTTTGGGTATTGTGTGATAGCATTAAGTGTTGCATTATAGTTGACGAGATTTGTACTCGTATTATATGTGACTATATTTATTATTTGTGATCATACTTATTTTATCTGTGACTAATTATAACCAGATCGTCTGTGATCAAGTCAATCTAATTTGTGACTGTATGTAACCAAGTCACTGACTTATGTTATCTGTGACTAATTGTGACCAAATTTGTATTCAATGTGATTGTCTGTGACCAAATTCGTCTAATTTGTGACTTATTGTTAATCTGGTCACAGATGATCACAATGAAAACAGAATTTGTCACACCCGGTCACATTAAACATATACTTAATCACAAAGGGTCATTACAAATAAATCTGCACACACCAAAGACCAACACCATAATCAACTACCACTCACCACCACCACCACCACCACCACCATCACCTTCAACTCAAGTTTACCTTTATTGTGACTGTCTACGACCAAGTTTACATACAGTTACACTTAAGACAAATCTAGTCATAACCGATTACAATGAAAACAAATTTAGTCATAATCAGTCACAATTAGCACAGACTTGATCAGGCAGTCACCATAAATAAATTCGCACACACCTCAAACCAGCACCACAACTCATTAACATCGCAACTTAAACTAGTAAGCCAAATAAACCTAAAGTACGAGGTCGATAGATTGAACAAGAAACTCCCCGGCCTCCAATCCATTACCATTTGCACCTCAATCCATAACCACCACCACATGTACTACATCACCACCACAACCACTCGCAACCCACGATCACAACCTACACCACAACCCACCAATATTAAAACTAGTGATGTACCATCATCGTCACCTCCTGCAATGCGCCATTGCCACAATCACCAGCAGCCACTAGTTTTCACATCCCCCATCCCAACCATCTTCAGCACCAGAGAGAGAGGACTACATTACAGCCTCTCTCTAATAACTATGTACCTATCTAACATCTATGTAGCGTCTCGCACCACTGCCTCCACCTATAACTCCAAATTTATCGCATCTAGAGAAGACAGTAGGAATAAGATGGTGGTTGGAGAAAGACGATGGTTGAGAGAAGATGGTGGTCGGAAGAAGACGACGACTGAATCTATAGAGAGAGAGAGTGTGTGTGTGTGTGTGTGTGTTGTCATATGGAGAGAGAGATTATTTATATTTATTTTTTTTGAAGGAAAAGAATTGAAAGAATGGGAAAGAACACATCTAGAATGAAGATATTTACTTTTGGATGGATACCTGTACAGGTGTAGGTGTGGGTGTGGGTGTGGGTGTGGGTGTGGGGGTGTTAAGAGAGAGAGAACATTTAATGAATAGAAATGAAAACAATGGAAAATGTTAATATAATATATATTTTATACATAATAATAATTTAATTAGTGATGCATAGTAATGTCGTAAGCCCAAGCTTGAGCTCATTGCCCGAACTCAGCCCACTTCAATTACGCTAGGTCTAAACTCGGGCTTAGGCTTGAGGTCTGGCTTATCGCATAGGTCGGGCTTCAAGCACTTTCGTCCAGTCTCCTTGACCTTATCTCACATTTTTTAAAAGCCATAATCATATTTTGACTATAACTCCCTACTTTTTCTATCTAAATACAAACCGTCAACCTGTTAGAAATTTGACTCTAACTCAAACTGTGCACTTTTAACATAACACAAACACCTTGTATGACAAGTATAAGGACTACAGGAAGTTTGATCCTTTTAGGACTCCATCTCCAACACCTATAAATACATGACCCAGCCTCATTATTCAAGTATTTTTTTTATTAATATTCCAGTATACAATCTCTTACACAATTCTTCTTTCTAATTTAAGTATCGGAGGGGCGACGAGGACACACCTGAACGCCTTTATTTCAGGTATTAAAAATCAGATCGTGCGAAATTCAATCAATCAATTCGAGTTTATTCAGGTGCAAGTTTTTGTTAGCATCAATTAGTAGCTAATTTTTTAATAAAATTTTTAATAATCTATTTTTGATAATAGAATGTTAAATTCACGTTTTCGTGTAATTTTCTCTTTACTCCAAATCTTTTTTTTTTTTTTGGCATGACCTTCCTTGGTCCACATCCTGCTAGTTGGTGTTGTCAATATAAACATGTTAAACATTATAAAAGTTCCTGCTATTCGGTGAAATAAAAAGTTGTTTTTTCTATTTCATCAAAATCAAATATCAATTTAATCACACATAATTATTTTTCATTTAATAACAACGAGTTTAGTAGGATCCAATACTATTATTACTAACCTGACCTTTTCTGCAAAACCTATCGACACAAATTCTCTTGTCTTTTTGCTTCCTCGTGTGAAAAAATACCCAACATTGTCGCAAAGAGCATAATATTTTCTACAATTCAGTCACATATGGCTGATTTTAAGGACAAACTCAAGCATAAACTTTACACAAATGTTTTTGTGTTTTAAAGTACAAAATCATTTAAAATTCCAACTCATTTGAAAGCCAAATCAACCAATCTATTTTAACATAAACAAGTTTATTATCTCAAGAAAATGTAATGTTTACATCTTACAACTAGATGGATCTTAATTTCAACCTTCACAAACTACATTTTTATTTGATAATCCACCTTAAATTCAAAGAGAAAACACAGCAAAACAGAACAACAAACACAACCCCTTCAAATTTTAATCAACTTCCTCAATCTTAGGACCGGCACCGCCACCAGTGTTACCGGAGCTGGCATTCCCGTAACCAGCTCCCGGCATGTCACCACCCATAGGCATGTCTCCGGCACCACCCTGGTACATCTTAGCAATAATAGGATTACACAAATTTTCCAAATCCTTCAGTTTATCCTCAAATTCATCAACCTCAGCCAACTGATTCCTGTCCAACCATTCAACAGCCTCGTCAATAGCCTTCTCGATCTTCTGCTTATCCGAGGAATCCAATTTCCCTCCAATTTTCTCATCTTTTATAGTATTCTTCATATTATACGCGTAATTCTCCAGCGCATTCTTAGCCTCCACCTTCTTCTTCAAGGCCTCGTCTTCAGCCTTGTACTTCTCAGCATCTTGTACCATTTTCTCAATCTCTTCCTTACTCAACCTTCCCTTATCATTCGTGATCGTGATCTTGTTCTTTACACCCGCAGTCTTGTCCTCAGCCGATACATTCAAAATCCCATTAGCATCAATGTCGAAACACACATTGATCTGAGGCACACCCCTTGGCGCAGGAGGAATCCCCTTGAGCTCAAATTTCCCAAGAAGATTGTTGTCTTTAGTCATAGGCCTCTCTCCTTCATACACTTGAATTAGCACGCCAGGCTGATTATCGGAGTAAGTCGAGAAAACTTGCTCTTTCTTGGTCGGAATTGTGGTGTTTCTTGGAATCAAAACTGTCATTACACCTCCAGCAGTTTCAATTCCAAGACTGAGAGGTGTTACATCAAGAAGCAATAAATCTTGAACTTTTTCATTGCCTTCACCACTCAAAATTGCAGCCTGGACGGCAGCCCCATAAGCCACAGCCTCATCTGGATTAATACTCTTGCAAAGCTCCTTACCATTAAAGGAATCTTGCAAGAGTTGCTGCACCTTCGGAATCCTTGTTGATCCACCAACAAGAACAACATCATGAACCTTGCTCTTGTCAATCTTGGAATCCCTCAAGCATTTTTCCACAGGCTCCATACATTTCCTGAACAAATCCATGTTCAGCTCCTCAAATCTAGCCCTTGTAATTGTTGCATAGAAATCAATACCCTCGTACAATGAATCAATCTCAATCGTTGTCTGAGTAGTTGAAGAAAGTGTCCTCTTTGCCCTCTCGCAAGCCGTCCTTAGCCTCCTCAAAGCCCTGGCATTGCCACTGATATCCTTCTTGTGCTTCCTCTTGAACTCCATCACAAAATGGTTCACAAGCCTGTTGTCAAAATCTTCTCCCCCCAAATGGGTGTCTCCCGCGGTGGCTTTTACCTCGAAAATCCCTTCCTCAATAGTCAACAATGAAACATCAAAAGTACCTCCACCAAGATCAAAGATCAGCACATTCTTTTCACCAGTTCTTGAAGCTTTCTTGTCCAAACCATATGCAATTGCTGCCGCAGTCGGCTCGTTTATAATCCGCATCACATTGAGCCCAGCAATGGCACCAGAATCCTTCGTAGCTTGTCTCTGCGAATCATTGAAATAGGCAGGAACAGTAACCACAGCATTCTTTATAGTTTGCCCCAAGAAAGCCTCTGCAATTTCCTTCATTTTTGTCAAAACCATTGAAGAAATCTCCTCCGCCGAGAACTGTTTCTCCTCACCCTTGTACTGAACAACAACCATGGGCTTGTCACCAGGGCCTGGAATCACCTTAAACGGCCAGAGCTTCATGTCACTTTGAACAGAAGGGTCGGAGAATCTCCGTCCGATGAGGCGTTTGGCATCAAAAACGGTGTTTTGTGGGTTCATTGCCACCTGATTCTTAGCCGCATCGCCTATTAACCTCTCAGTATCTGTGAAAGCAACATAAGATGGGGTTGTTCTGTTGCCTTGATCATTGGGAATAATCTCCACTCGATCATTCTGCCACACCCCAACACAACTGTATGTTGTACCGAGATCAATACCAATGGCCTTGCCCTCAGTTTTCGCCATCAAAAGTTGATTTTTCTTAAACTAGAAACAAGATTTTTGAATTCTTGAATGTGTAGAGTGATTTCTTGGATTGTTTGCCGAATGTGTGTTGATAATGAAGATTCAGTATGGGGTTGCGGTATATATATATATATATATCTTGTGGGTGGAGGGTGGGTGGATCGAGGAGGTTCGAGAGAGAGAGATTGGGAAGAACCAGATTGTTCTTCGTTGGTTAGGCCAAAAGGCCAACCAGAGAGTTCTGGAGAACGCGGGAAAATGCCCAAAACGCCCCAAGTCGGCCAGGTAAAGACCTGATTTATTGAAAGAGCTACAATAATGCAATGTCAAAATGAAAAAAATTATAAAAAATTAAAATTAAAATTTGAATGATATGTGACTCATGACATGATAAATGATTGTCACCTCTCATCAAAATTAAAACATGTCACAATCACTTATACATAGTTGGTAGGTCAATATCCTATATTAAAATTACATATACAAAATCTTATATCACGTATAACCTATTTTTGACCAAAATAATAATAATAATAATAATAATTAAAAATTAAAACTTAGTTTGTCAGTACCATGTTGATATTTAAATTTAAATTATTTTTTTAAAACTTTTTAATCACACATTCTTAAAAAAATATTATTAAAAACTATATTTTCCTAATTTTAAATCCACCAAACATGAGCCTAACTACATAAGAGGGACGGCTTCCTATATAAAAATCGAATGCGATAGATTTAATAATATTTATATCGGGACTTTTGATCATCAGACTAGGACTTTGGATTGCTAGGCCTCTGTTTGGTACACATTCTTAAAAAAATTCATTCTTTCAAAACGCATTTTCAATCATACATTTTTCAATAAGATAATATTACACGCGAATTCAAATTTTTTCCTTATTTTTTAACCACATATTTTTCATCACATCACATCACATCATGAAATATATTTTCTTTTCTATAATGCGCATCAAACACCCCCTAGATCTTCGAAACGTAGGGAGAGGGTCATGGTAGGTTTGAGAAGTGAAATGGTGAATAGTGGTGGCTTTGATTTTCATTGATTTTTAAAATTATATTAATAGTTTGGCTTTATTTTAAATAGTTTTTCGTTATCGAAAATGGTTCAAAATCGAATCGTTCATAGGTTCTCATGATCCGAAACCATGGTTTTAAAACCAAAGCTTTGATTCAATTTTGGAGTTTTGTTTTTTGTTCAACCTTGTCAACGACCACAAAAAAAGATCAACGGAGCATTATGATCATATTTGTTATGTAGTACTAATAGAACTCGATAAGATAATTGACAATATTTTAGTTCATCATTTCTCATATGTACGCCCATGTTTGGTACACATTAAAATTTTTATTTTCATTCTTTTACTCATTTTCAACCACACAATTTTCAATAAAATAATATTTTCCATCACATCAATAACTTTTCTTTTTTTTTCAACCACATATTCTTTATCAATCTACTATTTCAAAATACATTCTTTCAAAATAAAGTGGTTCAAACACACCCGTAATAATTCTATATAAACCAACTTTAATTGAAAATATATAGACTATCATCTTGAACTATTTCATCTAACCACTTAAGTTTTAAAAAAACGAGACTTATTTAAATTTAGTCTTTAACATACTCCACATGCAGAGATGATTCAATCCCAATTTTATAAACGGGTGGTGCAAAGATTTCAATCTAAAACTTGTAGTGGTGCCATATTGAATCAACTCAATTAACAACTCGACCTTACTAGCTCGGCAATTGGCGAGTTTCCCGGGTTTATAGTAAGAAAGTGCACATCATTGGAAATGATATTTCACTACAAACTGTTTAACAAGGAAACTGCAAAATGGAAGCCCTACAAACTAAGTTCAACCAGTAATATGGTTTATTAAGCAAGATTCATCACCAACTAAAGTAATTAATTGATTGAGTTTATATAAAAAACAAACAATTATAACATAAAAATCCTTTCATGAAACCGGGGTGCCCTCAAACACCGGGAAAATAAGGGGAGCCGAGCCCTGAAAATATGAAAAGATTCAACGATTTAAGTTTACCATTTGAAAGAGTAGTAAGAAAATGAGAACAAGCGAAGAATAGGAGGACTTGCGTCTACTCATTTCACCTTGAAGAAGAACAGAACTACAACGGTGATCTCAAGTCTCTCAATCTATAACTATACCTAATAAATCCATCCATTATATATATGTCGTTCATGAGAATATTAGGACAAATTTATAGTATGTCAATTCGTGGTTGAACAAAGAGAATATTTCTGCACTAGCTATGCAATGCAACTTATGAGTGAGACAATTAAAAAGGGAAAATAGAAACAGTACCATAAATTGAAGAAAAGCTACATCTGGCTGAAAACTAGAATTATTCTTATTCTATTAAACTATTCCTAGTACTTAAGTAAACAATAGCCTGTACATAATCAATTGAACATAAACAAAGAAAAATTGAACTCCATTTTTCACCATCAAAATTGTATCATTATCTCATCAAATACATAGCTAGCCTCCCGCAGGAATCATATCATATCCTGGTTTGTTTTTTGACGAAATCTGTATCGATGACTTGATTGATTGGTCGAACCCAGCATCAGAGATGGAGCTCTTGACAGCCTCAGTTTCTTCTTCTTCTGATTTTCTTCATTGAAATTGGATATGAGTTCGTCCTCAACATCTTCTTCAGACTCCTCCCCAGCATCGAAGCTAAAACAATCTTGAGACGAGCTACTATTTAATTCATCCTCACTTTCATATACTAACAGAATAGACTCAATCTCATTCAAATCTTCTACCTCCTCGAATTCTTCATCCTCGTCACCATCCTCGCCCAAGCCTTCTAAAAATGGATGATTCAACAACATTTCTGCTGTCAATCTGAACATTGGTTTCCTGACAAAGCAACCCTTAAGAAAATCCCTTGCCTCCTTCGATATATTATTCGGAAAATTTGGCAATACGCACCCTTCTTTGATCTTACGAAGAATATCCTCTGCATTTGATTCCTTTTCCCCATCCCAAGGAGTTTTCCCGGTTAACATCTCAAGAACAATACACCCAAATGCCCAAATATCAGAAGGAAACTCTTGCACATTATCCACCACAGCCTCCGGAGCCAAATATTCTGGAGTACCCCTCAAATAAGGCTCCAATTTCCTCTTCTTGTTCCCCTGCACCCTCTTCGCCAACCCAAAATCGCCAATTTTCGCCCTAAACTCATAATCCCCGGTTCTTTGGCCACTATGAACAAGTAAAACATTATCGGGTTTTAAATCACAATGAACATAACCGATGCCATGAATATGATTTAACCCTTGAAGTATAGACCTTGCATATACCCTAACTTCGGATTCAGACAATCCATTGCATCCCAATTTCTTGATTCTATCCGATAATGTTCCACCAGAACAATACTCCAAAAGCAAATTATACGCCATCACACCATTCTCCCCGATTGTTGTCTCTTCACCTATACACCTAATTATATTAGGGCAACCTTTGACATTGCTGTATACCTCCCTCTCCTTCTGAATTGAACCAGAAACAGAAACCTCAGAAGATTTTACAGCCATCACAGAAGGAAAACAGCTGTATTTTGATCTGGGATTCTTCGAAGTAGCCAAATAAACACGCCCAAAACCCCCTTTTCCTATCATTGCACCCCTAAACCATGCAATCCCATCTCCATATTTTGGTGAACTTTTTTCTTGAACCTCTTCTTTTCCCTTCCAATCCATTGTACCTTCTCCTATATATCCTCTATACCTATTTCTCGATTTTTCTTGAAACTGGATCAAATACAATCCTGAATTTGAAACCTCAAATAATTCAATTGAACGTTTCTGAAAATAAATGAAGAACCCTATTAGTTAAAAAGAGTGGGGTAAAAGAATTAAACAGGCGCGTTTCTTAGGAGGACATACAACGAAAACAAGTTTCTATTATATAACGGGAATAACGGTCATGTAAAGCATGGGTGATATCTTTTACGAAAAGGATAACCCATTTTGGTAAAACATCAGATAATATTTATTTCTTTACAACAAGTCTGCTACAAAGAATCTTCATCTAAATTATAAATGTAATAACCCTCTATGGAAGTCACCTCTATAATGGATTTTATGAGCTACCTAATCCAAGATGATTAGAAGAAGATAATCAATATCATTCTAAGATAAATAGTTATGTCTTTTACGATTACACCATTGTTTACATTATGGCACGTAGCAAAACGTCATTGGATAATTGAAAAAATACTTTTCCAGCTCACATTTTTTTTGAAAATAAAGGGGATGTCAAAATTGTTATAAAGAAATAAATGTAAATTTAGGATTATTGTGCCTTTTATGAGAGATTTAAGAGATTCGAAAAAATAGAGTGCGTTTGTTTTGCTGTTTTTAGTTTTGTAAAACACTAAAAACGTTTGTCTTTAACATCTATGATAGTCAATTTTTATCTAGGTAACTTTTAAAAATCAAAATCTTCTACTTTACACGGGGAAAAAATGTTATGACATTTATAAGATAATTGAATTTCTAGTTCAAGGTAAAAAATTGATCGCAATTCGGAGTTGTCAGTTGAAAGTTATGCATGTGTAACTAAGAGAATAAACTTGGACGAAAATTTTAAACTAGGGACCAAGATATTAAAAAGCTAAAGGACTGCGACCATATAATGCTTGACTAAGGCCACAACGGGGCAAATATTTTCCCATTAGTCTCATTGAGGCAGCAGTAGCATAGTGTGGCCTCAGCGAGACCCGTCTGAGAGACAGCTTACCTCCCCTTTTTTTTTTTAAATTCATTTTCAATCACATATTCTATAATAAAATAATTTTACATGTAAACTCAAAAAAATTTCGTATTTTTTAACCACAAATTTCTCCAAAAAAATCATTGTTTTTTCCCAAAAAATGGTTTGCAAACAGTGGCTTAGGAAATCTTGTTTCCTAAATCAATTACACTTCGAGGATTTTAGGGATATGACTTCCAAGGCAAGTAAACTACTATATAAAGATCAAATCTAGATTTTTAAAAAAAAAAAAAAAGATGTCCAGGCTCTTGAAATTGAAGATTGTTGAAATTCATTCTATCTTCTAATTCTTGAATTTACTGGTTGATATCTATGTCAACTTATTCATGTCTTGATTTTTGCATCATGTTTCTTGGGTAGATTCAATATTAGGGTTTTCCATTATATAAATTGGGTTGAATTTACAAGATTGATTTATTTTAATATTTGCTATGAGAATGAAATGACATTAAATTCGTTGCGTGTTAAATTGAGAGATTACATGTTATACCATCCAATCTTGCTTTTAATGATTTTGTTATTAAATTGAAAAAATTCTACATATTCATGCGGTTATCCTATATTCTTATGTATCACTTTTATCAAACTATTAACCGGCAAAACAAGTTTTAGTTATCAAAACATGATAGGTTACAAATGTTGAATACAAGATCCTAGTACCTTTGTGATTCGATTAATTCCAAGTTTTGGTTTGCTTGTTAAATTTAGTTGATAATTAGATATAGTTAAAATCAAAACTCAATTCATTGGTTGCGTGTGATTAATTAATATTAATTTTAATTAAAGCTAATAAGTAGATAATCAATCATAGTGTGTGTGTTCGACGCTCTACTAATTATTATATTACTTAATGATCATCCACTTGCAAGATAAAATTCATAACTTTTACCTACCTTTTAACCAAAAATTTCTTGGAATCCACTACTTATAATCACTTTTAAGTATTGACAAACATGTGCTAAAACTTCATTATAAGTTGCATGACCATCATCGCTTTCACCAACCATAATTGCCACGATAATTTTCTACTTAAAAGTCAAATATGGGAAGAACTTTATGAGTTTCAGATTCACGAACCTGAATATTTAGTCTGGTTTTGTAGGATTTGCTCATGGATCTGGTTTAGAATTTGACAAGGAAAAATTGATTAAAATTAAGGCTGTTAGGAAATGGACAAACCCAACAACTGTATTCAACATGAACCTTACCCAATTATAACAGGCCAGTTTAAGCCACTAGTAGCGATGTTATTAACGTTGACAAACCCAACAACTGTATTCAACATTTGACACTAATAGCACTAAAGCGATGTTATTAACGTTGTGAACACTTCCTACACTCACGAAAACGTGTCCCCTTCACAATGCTTTAGTTACTTGTATATTTATGCTTTCTTTAGTTTATCATTCGAAATTGTTACTTCTAAGAGTAAGAATACTATAATAAGACAATATTTTAAATGTTTGAATTTGTTGATATATGAGTGGTTAAGGTATTATTCGTCGTGAGTGATTAATGTATCACTCGATCTTTCTTCGATAAACTCGAATGCTCATCATTCTCGTCAAATAGTTTGGCATTCTGTATATTGACGGCATTCTCACCTTAAATAACTGGTGGTTCAGTTTAAAATTCTTTTGAAATGATATTCTATGACAATAATACAATTTAGTTGCAGATTTACATCAAGAATGAAAATGAAAGCGACGAGAAGATAACTAACCATTCGTGCTACTTGTACAACTTTTTTACAACTTCATTTTAAAAATTATTTTTTTCAATCAACAATATGAATCTTGACAACACACAAATTGTAAAACTAATTGTCAACAAAGGTTGTACAACTAGCTTTGACAATTACCATAATGGAAGAACATTACCCACTTAGAGCTGGTTTTGCAACACTTTTGGAAAGTCAAAAACTATTTTTGAAATTAAGAAGCTGTTTTGGAACACGTTTAGAAAATTTTACAAAAATGTTTTATCCAACTAAAGAGCATTTAGAGAACATGTACAAGATAGCTTCTTCACGAAGCTCGTCTACAAGAAGTAAAAGGGAAAAATAAAAAAAAAATCCTGCCAAACTTCATTAAAACTAAGTTATGAGAGTTATAAGAAGGAAATGAATACAAGCAAAAGACACACCGCTCCAAGTTTTTTTCACTATGGAGAGAAGAACTAGTGTAGAATATGATTAACTTCTGTATTCCAATAGCTAATGCAATGCAACTTCTGGCAAACAAGGAATAAAATGGAAGCGTTGATTTAGCAATGCATTCCATTCTAAACAAATTTAAACAATGAAAATGGAAACTAAAACAATAAAATGAATTGAAGAAATGCTACAAGTTAGCAGAACGCTAAAATCAATCTAATGCATCAATTCTTAGTATATTTAGGTAAAAGTATAACCTATAAACCATCAATTGAACATACAACAGAGCAAAATTGAACTCCCTATCCCGCCATCAAAATTGATTCCATCTTGCTAGACACCTGCAGGAATCGTATGAGAAACTGGATATTGTCGCTCAGTTTTTGATGATATTGATGGTTTGATTGGTTGATCAAATCCTGAATCAATGATGGAGCTAGCGACACCCTTGGTTTCCTCTTCTTTCGATTTTCCTTCGTCAAAATGGGATACGATTTCACCCTCCACGTCTTCTTCAGACAAATAATCGAAGAAATCCTCCCCAGACTCAAAGCTACAATAATCTTGAAATGAGCTACTACTTAATTCATCCTCACTTTCATACACTAACAAAATAGCTTCAATCTCATTCAAATCTTCAACCTCCTCAAATTCTTCAGCCTCATCCTCGTCGTCGCCCAAACCTTCTAAGAACGGATGATTCAACAACATTTCTGCAGTCAATCTAAACATTGGTTTCCTCACAAAGCAACCCTTAAGAAAATTTCTTGCCTCCTTAGATATCTCACTTGGAATTTTTGGCAATTCGTGCCCGTCTTTAATCTTACAAAGAATGTCCTCTGCATTTGATTCCTTTTCCCCATCCCAAGGAGGTTTCCCAGTTAACATCTCAAGCACAATACACCCAAATGCCCAAATATCAGAGGGAAACTCTTGCACATTATCCACTACAGCCTCCGGAGCCAAATACCGTGGAGTACCCCTCCAATAAGGCTCCAGTTTCCTCTTCTTGTTCCCTTGCGCCCTCTTTGCCAACCCAAAATCGCCAATTTTTGCCCTGAACTCAGAAACCCTGGTTCTTCGACCACTATGAACAAGTAAAATATTATCGGGTTTTAAATCACAATGAACGTAACCAATGCCATGAATATGATTTAACCCTTGAAGTATAGACCTCGCATATACCCTAACGTCGGATTCAGACAATCCTTTGCCACCCAATTTCTTGATTCTATCCGCTAATGTTCCACCAGAACCATACTCTAAAAGCAGATTATACGCCATCACACCATTCTCCCCCATTGTTGTCTCTTCACCAAAACACCTAATTATATTAGGGCATCCCTTGACATTGCTCAAAACCTCCCTCTCCTTCTGAATTGAACCAGAAACCGAAACCTCTGCCGATTTTACAGCCATCACAGACGGCAAACAGCTGTATTTTGATTTGGGATTCTTCAAAGTAGCCAAATAAACACGCCCAAAACCCCCCTTTCCTATCATTGCACCCCTAAACCATGCAACCCCATCTCCATATATAGGCTCACCCTTTTCTTGAACCATTGTATCTATTTCTCGAATTTCCTTGAAATTCGATCAATAACAAAACCTCACAATTTCTCACTTTTTGACAAGGAAAGGGAACCCTATTAGCTAACTTTGAGTTTTCTCTTCTATTTCTGGGGCTGTTTAGGTAATATTTACTTTAGGGCTTAGATAAATAACTATCTAGGTGAGGTGAGGTGAGGTGAGGTGGGGTGGGTTGGGTTGGGGAGTTTCTTAGAAGGAAATACGCGCAAAAAGGAGTTTTATCAGTAGAAAAATATTATAACAGGAATAACGGTCATGTGTGATTTCTTTGGGCAATTGACAAGTTGGAATAGTCAGAGACTCAACGCTGTCATACGAAGACTGCTGTTACAAGCCATAATCTGAGTGGATTTTGCCAACCCATTTTCTGTTTACTATTCCTGATATCAACAAGGAATGCAATTATGCAAGGATGTAAAGACTCGTCAACAATTAAAACTTACTTTTCACTTATAAGCTAATTAGCCAAACGTTCGCTGTCTTAGCTACCCATGGTTGGTGTCCTCTTATAAAAGTCAATTGCGGTAATAACTTTGGAAAGGTTTTAGATTTATGAACCTCATTAGGTAGGTTGATTGGTTTTGAAGGTTAAACTATTGTAAACGTTGAAGACAATTGAAATAAATATTCATTCGACAAAGTTTGTTGAGATTATAAGTTGATGAATCACATGAAACGTACAATTAAAAAGTGGATAAAATGTGCATTTATAAATAAAGTTTGTCTAGCTTATCAAAGAAGCTTTTTAAATCATGGGCTTAATCAATTTTAAATTTTGAGACGATGAAGTTCAATTTAATTGTATCAGTCGTGAGAAAGTAAACATTAAAATGCTAAGAATTGTCATATGGGATGATAGGGAATGAATCCCTTATTTTGTTTTTACGCTAATTGAATGGGGTGGATGAGAAATTTGGGCACATGCAGATGTTCTTTGATCCAGATCATGTACGTGTTGATGGCGGATTATTAATAATTTTCACTACTCAGGGACCGCTCGTTTTACAGGGGAAGGAAAATGTTCCGACACAGCCACATGTTTTAGCAAATTTTGGTTTTCAAGTTAAGCCTATAAACAAGTGGTGGGTTCAAGGAAAATGATGGCAAATGGCACTGAAATGTGGACGAGAATAGATTTTACATATTCAGCACGCAATTTTACATATTTTTTCTCAGTACTAACAATGCACTGTACCAAACATATACTATATATAAGTCCCATCTCTTGAAGTGACATGAGACTCAAGTTAATCAGCTGGCAAACATATGTAAAGGTGCAAACAAGGATTTCTAACATATATTCTAAGCCCGATTAAAAATTCAATATCTATGCATGTAGCAAGAATGTCTCCATGAATCATACCTAACTCCTGCTAGTAACTCTCTTAAAGTTCTACTTTGTTCCTTCACAAAAGTTAGGAAACATTTTTTATCAATTTGTTTTCTGGTAGTAGCCCAAAAAGGTGAAGCAAAAATCGAGAAACTTCAAGTTTCACCAATGGCACAAGGAATGCAAGGAGGACTTTTTGATTGGTCATGAGGCGTAATTTTTTGTAAACAGTGGTCGTGAAATACATGTCCGCAGGGAAGAACAGCAACGGCCGGTGAGACAGCGGGCTGATGTATTGGACCTTCTGGTGTGAATGAGAGATCCCTCTTGCATAAGAGGCAATTTTGTCCTGATGGCTTAGGAGGTTCCTCCAAACCTGCAAACGTGTTTTAAGAGTCAGTTACTGTACTAAAATTGACATTATAGCGACCCATTAAAAAAATAAATTCTGCCGGTTTAGCATAACATAGATCTTGTGCATTTCTTGTACAACTTAGCTAGCATAAAAAGGGGGAAGTAAATGAAGTCTACCCGACTATCAGCTCACTTATCTAGAACCTCACATAATATTATGTAAATTGACAATCAAACTGCACAGAGTTAATATACTTGCAGCTGTGAGGTTTTCGTAAAGTACACTAATGAGCAATGACGTGTATAATAAAAAGTGAGGCATATTACACCAAAAAAGAAGATAGTCTCAAGAACTTTACCGCGACCAAGCCACAATCAAGATAGGAGCAAAACAACTCAAGCAGAATAAAGTGGGCTGGAATTTGAAAATAACAAAATTACATGATAAGCTTATGGAGGACAGTGTCTAAGTCGCAGCAAATACACAAATTTTTAAAATAACAAAACTACCCAGATCAATTATGTCAAAAAGTGATTGCAAGTGAAAGGGATAATTCAGATACCTTGCCATTTTATATGAAGAGGAACAGCAGGAACAGGTGGTGGAATATACTTCCGTTGGTAAGATCCAGAATGATGTTTAACAGGTTGAGGAACTATCTTCCTGCGTTGAACTAATGGAGCAGCTGGAGAATTTTCAGTTGCTCTTCTTTTAAGAGATGGCCGACAAAGAACATTAGAAGCCTGACTTTGGAAATCTACTTTTGCAACTGGAATAACAGGACCTGTAAAGTACCAAAACTTACAGCCATCATCACAGGATGCTGCTCCTAGAAATTATTAAATGCATATCAAAGTAGAAGCATAATAAATACCTTCAGCAAAATCAGCTTTAAGAAATTCCTTAGACAACTGAGTTGGCAAATGAGATTGTCCTAGATTACATAAAGAAATTATTAATTAAAAGCGAACTAAAATCATCTTGTCATGAAATATGAAGCATAGTAAAATTTATCTAATATCAGTAAGGATTTTCATTGTAAGTACCTGCAGTAACTGAGAGTCCACGCGGATTAACATGAGCAGGGAAAGGGCCTTGAGGAGGGACTGGTAAAAAATAAAAGTGATCTCAGTCACATAGAAGTTGGGATATTGTAACACATCCAAGATCAATAAATATAGCACGGGCAACAAGTTGAAGGCAAATACCCATGGCAATTGGATGTCCAACAGGCGTTTGAGGATAATGAAGCAGCTCACAATTTTGAATCTGATGCAGGTCACCTGAAATATATTACCAAATACTGTGTGAAAATTGAAACCAGAGCAATGGCAACATACTCTTTGCCTGGGTTCTGCCCTATTGCCCTTGCTTTTTCATATGTACAAGAGAATTCTGGCACTTCGACATTTTATCACCATTATGGTACATTTGTAATCAGGTGGATGAGACACCATAACTTGTGTTCCTGATAGCTCTTCAATAGAGGTTACTGCTTGCATATGCCAGATAAATTCTTTGGACGCAGAATATTTTGTTCCAGTCATAGATTTATGTTCTTCCTTTTCAAGGAAAAAAACTATTGCCACATGTGAATTTCTTGTTAATTGAGGGATACACACCTTCAGCAGCTCGAGCAGCAGCCAAATCATTGGGTAGAATGCCTAGCCTCTTAGGGAATGGACCTCCTGCAGCAGATTGGAAAGTGCTACTTCCTGAAAGTTGGAACCCACTTCTCTCAGGAATCATACCATACCCACGGGCTTGGACAGAACAAACGTTATGACAAGAAGGTAGTTGACCTGAGGAAAGTAGCCGACAAAAAATTGCATCAAGTTATGTATTTATTGTCCTGAGGTAGTAAATATATTAATGTTACTCATCAACTCAACAAAACTGGATAGCTACTTGTAGAAAGACTTTTAAAGATTGGGACTGTGGCTCTATTTATAAAACATCAGTCTTATTTGGGGTCTACAATATGAATCCGTCCTATCCATCGCCACATTACTCTGGTTATATAGACCTTTTCAATGGACCGAAAAGGAAGTTAAAATCACTGGTACCCAGCTTTTGCAGTGCAATAATGATATTGATCGACACAAATGGAAGATCCAAATAAGGTATATGCCTTACCGATTGGTTGAACACTAATTGGAGAGGGATTGACAACTCCTGTCACCCTTCCTTCTGAAAGTGCAATCAGATTTCCTGCAAATAAAACAAGACAGTTCAGAGAAGAAATTACTTGCTAACAGAAATTAACAAGTTCATGGTTGGCATTTGTTGATTTATGGCATAAAAATGTTTTCCATCCCTTACTGACTAAAATTTTATTAGTGATAGTGGCCTTGATCAACACTCGTGCAAATAAAATAAGGTAGAAGACCTTACCAACTGGTTGAGCCCTTGTGGGAAAAGGACCATTGTCAACAACATGACCTTCTGAAAGTGGCACCAAATTTCCTGCAAAGTTCAAAAGATGACATTTTGTTAAAATTGTGAATAAGAATCCAACTCTAACTCTTTCTACACAACAAAGACACGGAAAAATAAAATAATTTCAGCATGTCATTTCAGTGCCCCTTTGGTCTCTCGAATCTCTTTTCCTGGACAGAGACAAGTGACTCCATGGATTGAGGTTATAACTTCACAGTTTGTCGTGAAATAATAGGGGTAAATTAGGGCTGGGATTTCCATCCTTTCATGTGGTATGGTTATGGGTCCCCAATCTTTAAAGGTGAGGTTTCCCCAACCTATTTAAATTGGTCAATCTGGATTCCCAAGTGATTGAAAACATAAATGTAAATGTAAAAAATGAACGCGACTTTCACATCACTTGTAGCTAGAGGGAAAAATTGTCAAACCACTTGCATTTGTCTCCAATTCAACTTAAAGTTGCACGCGATTTTAACGTCTAAATTGACAATTTTCTTCATGTGGGGACCCCCAAATTTACAGATTCAAATAGGTTGCGAAGCCCAGCCCTAATTTACCCAAATAATAGCATGTAGAGCCTCCAAATTGTTCCAAGGACATATGCAGAAATTACCAAAATGGTATAGATGTATAAAATTGAGTGCAACATTGGAACACTCAGAGTGGATTTCAAACTCAGTATAAAAGATGCAGAAACACTGCTGATCATGAGTTGTTTTCTCATTAAAGAGCAGGTACGAAAATCTTCAGATTATTTAAAGCTGTGTCCCAATCTTTTCCTTATCATTTATATACATTAGTAATATTTGAACATTTACAAAGTGTAGTAGACCAACATGATTGTGCACTTAATTGTTTAATGAAAGTGAAAAAAATCTAGTATCTCAACTAGCAAATAAGTAGGAACAAGAACTACTTCCCTGCCCATCTTTAGCTAAGAACCTCCAGCATTATAGATATACGAAGACAGGAGAAGTTCAGTATACAGACAACATTGACCACAAAAATTGCGAAGTAATGAGTTCAATATTAGGTTGTGGAATTGAAAGCATAGGCGTGACTGACCCAATTTAGCATGCCTGACAGAGCTTCCTTGATTCCGGAGACGATGGAAATTCATGAAAGACTCTGATGAGACTCTCGTGGAACTTTCCATACAGCAATTCTGTTGCTGGTGTGGTGTTAATTGATTCGGAAACAAGGTAGGCACAGCTGATTCTGACACCATTGCAGACCACCTAGTACATTCAGGATGGGAAATGAAAGTGCTGCCAAAAGGCATCAAGGATGGAGCCATATCAACTTGAAATTCCGAATCTCTAGCGCTGTTTACAGAATGATTAGGATGTTTATCAGCTTGTATAGGCAGAAAAGTGTGGAGTGGGAGTGACTTTGGCCAGGTGTTGTGCCCTCTATCGATGCCAACATCATTACAAGTGAAGATCTGGCCACTCAAATTGCATGATGAACCTGACAATCCCCCAGCACTATTTTGGCAGCTTGTAGTTCTACCAGCATATTCTGTACGAATCAGAGGGTTTCTTGTAGTTTCTCTAGCATGACAGTTGTAATTGGAAGAATCAACTTCGTCCAACTTATTGGCAATCTCCCGGGTACTAAATTTTCTGCAGAATCTGGTTTCTGGATTAACTCCAGTTCCAAGCGTCAGAAAACTTCCATCAATTTTTCCTGGAGAACCGAACTGAACAAAGTTCCCATCATGCTGCAAAATAGATGCGCTAGCTCCTAAATTTGAAAAGGTTCCACTTATCTGTGACTTACTAAGGCTACTAGCTTTGGGTTCTCCTACCTGTGTGATCATTGGATGATCTGTGGCTCTCAGTGGCATGAATTTCATTCTAACCTCCGGGTTCTGATAGTCTGTGGAAAAAACACCTCCATTCATGTAACAATTTGTGGTGTTCATATTATTACCATCAATCAACTGTCGGAGATTAGAGACATTGCTTTTAACATTGATCAAATCTGCATTATACTGGTGATTTGATAAGCCATTGGGGTTAACAAAACAATCCATCATAATTTTTTCAGTATTGTGGTTATGTGGGTAAGACAGACAAGTTCCTTGAATGTCATCTAGAGAAGAATGGGTATAAGGCAGAGACGTATATTGAAACGACATAGGGTCAGCTCCAGAAGTAGTAGCACCACAAGTTATTTTACTAGTAACAGAAGCTACACTTTGCCTACTGGTGACTGCAAGATCGCCATGTCTTTCTAGCGGAGAACTCAAGGCTGGTGGATTGCCAAATCCCATTGATTGTCGCGACCTAAATAGATTATCCAAAAAGAGTGATATCAGCATTCCAATTACAAAACAGATATTAAGTGTACAAATAACATATATGAGTGTGGTAAATGGAGCGTCACTTAAGTCTACTAATTAAAAATTTCCAATCAATGACTAAAGAGTATTATAAAATAATCTAATCTTTTTGTCTTCTTGAAAAGTCTCAAGTAATATTTCAACCATATTGACTTGAGAAGGGGAGAAAAGCGTCATAAGCAAAGAAAGCCATGCAGAGGTAGTAATCACGGCGAAAGACGAACAATACTCTTGATAACTGTGAACCTTGATAAATAAAGAAGAAAGAACTAACAACATCCTCACAATTAAAGAACCAATACTTTAAGAGAGAAATTAATAAATAAAACTAGAAAGATATGATACCAGAAAACACTCCAAGCACTTCACTATTACATTGCAAGATAAACACCAACACGAGCTATGGCATTAAGGACAAAAAGATAAAAACGGTTACTCATCTTAAAGGCATTTCCAAGACTAGTACTGATATCAGTTTTACTTGAGTTTTTACCAAGCTAGGGTTCTCTCTTCCGTAAAGCTAAAAAAGGCTAACCATTTAGATGCAAGAGTAAGGAAAGCTAGTAACAAAGGGTTTGAATAAGTAAATGTATGTGCCTGATCCAATTGATTAGTTCAGGATATAATATATAAAGAAGCAAACTTGTATTTACAAAATCATACCCGTACCTTTGCACATATTCACACATTCACGAACCCACATATGATTATAACCTTAAGTTAGCCCATGTTTTTAGAAAAAACAAGAATCTTCCTCACATATGTACAACGCTTTTTCATAAGCCAATAAAACTTTAAGTTTGGCAAGGAATTCTAACTTACAAAGACATCAATCAACATTTTTCACCCTTTAATTGATGGAACAGCCATGAATACACATAAAATATTCTTTAATAGACAGTGAAATGACAATGATAACTAGTAAAGGTCTATTAAAAACAGAGATATAGAAATACTAGATTCATAAATGCGGCACTTAAATTACAATCACTACTATCACAAACAAATTTTTGCAGATAATTAATAGCTTAAAAATAAATTAGAACATCGATCACAAATAAAAAAAATATTATTCCCATTCAAAAACAGCTCTAAACCCTTGATTACTCCATCACAACAATCCAAAAATTACCCATTAACAAAAGCTCAAAATAAACTGCCATCAAATAAAAAATAAAAAAAACTAAACAAAAAACCTAAACATTAATCAGAAAGAAATTATTCACCGTAACGTCATCGATCAATAAATAAATCCAAATACAATATCGGTGTGTGTCTGTGTGTAAAATCGACAAGGTCTTCTTTGGGGGTTTAACGAGGGTTTAGTTTTCGTACCAGTGGATGAAACTGCGAGATCCGTAATTTGATTTTTGATCGGTGAAATTTCAAAGCGCTGATACAAGAGTGTGAGTGCTTAGAGAGAGAGAGAGAGAAACGTTGGAGAGAGAGAGAGCGTTATAGAGGGTGATGTGTTTTTTGGCGCTTAGGACGCTATTGATAGTTTTAAAGGGTTCGGTTGTGGGTCCCATTTGTTCTTTTGCAGGTCGACACGTGGGACAGATTAACCCATTTGGGAGGCGGGGCTCCGGGTGACGTGGCATAAATTTATATTCTCACTGACTGTAAGGTTTTCTTTGGTGACGGACCAATGGAGAATGTTGTATGGTTTCATTTTAGTGATATTTTATTCATTTCGGTGAACTTGGATATCACGGATGGCGTGAAAATAACGCAGACTTGGACAAAATGGAGATTTCACACAAATGAGTTTGAAGGTTTGTTCTTGCATGAACTCCGGTCCACGTGTCGATCTAGAATGATTTCCCGCTTTCTGATATTAATTTTATTTTGCTCCTTTTTGTATTATTTTTCTACTTTGAATTTGAGGGAATAATAACTTAAATATTGAATAATCTCCATTAATCCAAAAAATCACCCCGACTCGAAAAAGTAATAGGTCGAGAGTCGAAATTTCAGTTAACGATCAAACCGGCCCAAAAATTTGGAATATAACAATAAATACAAATTAAATGTATTAATTGTTTAACCGTACTAATCAATATACACACTCAAGACACCTTTGATACACCTATTAGGCGAGAGATGACTCGGGGAGGATTAAATTCATCCTCATCCGATTTAATAAGTCGTGCTGCACGTGTCCTCAAAATTCTTAAGGATTATTATTTCGAATATAAATCGTACCAAAAAATTAATTGCAATTTTCCCTAAATTAATGCAAAAAATAATTTTTGAACTGTACTAGTTATTGCACGTTTGGTACACTTTATAGGATTATGGGAATAAGATTAAAAAGGATACGACTTCTTTAGAGATTAATTCATCATTATCCGATATAACACGGCGAGCCACGCATGTCGTCAAAATTCTTAAAGAAAAAAGTTTATTTATTATTTTGAATATAAAGAATGAAATGTTACCAAAATATTAATCCCTAAATTAATGTGAAAATTAATTTTTGAACTGTACTAATCATATATACACTCATAGCACGTTCGGTACACCTTATAGGATTATGGGACAAGATTAAGAGATGTAGGACGTAGGGAGGATTAAATTCATCTTTATCTAGTGTATTACGATGTACCACACGTCCACTCATTTTTTAAGGAAAATGGTTTTCCTTAACATGAAGAAAATGAAATGTTACCAAAGATATTAATGCGGAAAATAATTGTTCAAAAGTATAATCATATATTACTCATTGCAAATTGGTATACCTGTGGAGACAAGATTAAGAGAGATGGAACTTAAGAAGTATTAAATTCATCCTTATCAATGTTATCATGTCTAATGCGGCGTGTCCCCACAATTCTTAATGAAAATGGATTATTTATTAATTTTTTAATATAAGGAAAATGAAATGTTACCAAAATATTAATTGAAAAATTCCCTAAATCAAAGATGAAATTTAGAATATACTTTTCTTTTTGACTTGTAAAGAGTGTAGTTTTGGCACGTATTTAGTGCTCCAACAAGTTAAAATATGCATTTGACGTTTTGCAGGTGAGAAGGATTGCACAAATTCAAATGGATGATGACATTTTTCACTTTCCTCCGTTGTTTGCATTTGAAGTGGAGGAAGATTAGATAACGTTGAAATTAAAGTGAAAAAAGAGCCCAGTTTTAAAAGGAATAATATGACTAATTAATATGAAATTATTGAGTGGCGGAGTTTAATCATTGCTGTTGTACTTCAAGGTAAGGTCGACGTAGGTTTGGAAGGTTGATAGTTTAGAAATTTTAAACTTATAATTTTGATTTTGTCCTAATTTATCTTATAAATAGGAAGCCGTAATTAGATTTCTATTTTAGCATATAAAAAAAGAGATAGAGATTAAAGCAGATACAGGGTGTGATTATTCTCTTGTAAACTTTTTTTTTATATATTGATTTACTATGGCGATAGATGAGATAATTTATGTTTAAATTATATTCTTTCCACAACAACAAGTGCATGTAAATACGAATGGAGTAATGACTCACCGAAATCATGGTATGTGCATTAAAAAGAGTAAATCACGACTTACTCAAATGTAAAAAATCCAGAAATTCGAAGGAGATAAAATGAAGCGAAATATACGAATGCAAATCTCCTTAATAAGGATTCGCCCCTGCACAGATGTCAACAAAATCCAATAGACGTTCATCTCTTAATATACAACATTTCTTCCAAAATTAATATAGCACAATATTATTTTATCAGGCAAACCAACGCTTGACTGTACTCTTCTAAAATAGAAAATATCGAACATGAAACTCAAAAAAATTTTGAAAATTATTTTGACATAATTTAGAGGAGAAAATAATTAGAAATCAATCATATGGAATTGATTTCGAATGAAGAAAATATAATTAGAAGGGTCTAGGAATGGCAACGAAGTGAATATGGGACGGGTCGACCATTCATACCCCGTCTCGTTGGGTACTTTTGTTAACTTACCCTATCTCCATATCTAGATAAAGCAGGACGGTGTGGGTTCGGGGCGGGGCAGGTCTCCTACCTCATTTATTTTTTCTTTTTATTTATTTTGTATGTCTTTAGTTAATAAATATTATTACTTTTTTACTATTTTGGTAAAAACAACTTATGTTTTCTTTAAAAATAATGATAAATTTATTATTTTTGTTCGATAAAAAACTTAAATTTGAAATTAACTTTAAATAGGGTGGGGACTATGTTTCTCGTACCCGCCATGTACATTTCAGGGTAATAATCATCGCCCCGTCCCATCCTGGTTAGGCGGGTAATTTCCGCCCCATTCGGGGGGGCGGCGCCCAACGGGTATCGAATTGAACAGATTTGTCATCCCTTGGAGGATCTTATTTATAGATTTTCATTTGTCCATTCGAATTGTCATATTTTTTGGCAAAATTAATTTTAATCATTAGATTGCACCATTTCATATTTAATGGTGTAGGTTGCACCCTTCCGAAACAAACATAATGCACCATTTGCAATTGAAGGATCGCAACTAATCATCACACCAGTTGGAAAATTTTCCAATTCACACATAAAATTATTACATAATTCCAACATTCTGCCTATTTCCTTCTGTAATTTTTGTTGCTCTTGATGACATAGAATTAAGATTTATAATTGCCAACAATGAAATGATGACCAAAGTTCATAATAGTACGATGGACAAAATTTAACATTTTTTTAATAAAATAGTTCACTTTATTTATGACGTGAGAAGAACGAGGCACTCTGTCAACATTATGGACCCCTTTATTTCTCATTATTTTAACAAAAGAATAGATTTTTTGAGTTTTTTCAAACAAATGAGTTTCATTGTGAGACAAATTGGTCAACAAAAATGACTGTTTTTCATTGTAACGGTACAAATTTTCGTAAAACTTGAAAACAAACAGGGGCTATATCTCAACCAATTATAGTGTAATTGTATAACTGAGAAGTAATCAAGTCAACACGTTCTACAAGTTTAAAAAATTAAGATAACTTCGTCGCAGAAATCTTTGTTATCGAACGCATAGCATACAATTGAATTGAATTGCTCGAAATATTTGGTATGCAGAACCCAACTATTACCCCAGCTATCAAACCTGTGATGAGACCGACAGGCACGTCTAATACAGTAGCTCCAACTGCATTCTATGGCCCGTGCAAATTGAAACAGTGCTCTTCTCCATTTTGTTTTCTTCCGATTGAGTTAATTTGTTACTGATTAGCTCAAGATGTCTACGGCAAATTAAATTAATCATCTGTTAATATCAATCAGAATTATAAACTCCTATGATTTAGATAATTTTGAATAAATTTAAATTTTGATTAATAATTTGTTATTACATCACAGAAAATAAGTTTTTTTTTTTCGTTTTCCGATATAAATTTTTTAACAATAAATAAATAAATAAATTTCGATCACTTATAAAATTTGATAGTTCGAAAAATGTATTTATCCACACACAAATAATATTTCAATTTTTGAAATTTTTATGGTTTACTTACTATTCTTATGTGAGTAGCAGTTTGACTTGCTAATAATTTTGTTGAATTAAGTAGCTTATTTTTAATCTTAATATTGTTACGTTTCTATCTGCGTCACGCCATCGTCAGATAATTTAATAAAACTTTCCAATGAATTTTAATGAAACTTTATCGAAAATGAACCCAAGTAAAGAACCAAAGAAGGTTGGGAGAAGTTTGAATGGATTCTCTCCAGTTTCTACTATTTTTTCTGGAAATGTTTTAGACAGTCGTAAGTTGTGATAGTCTTTCCAATTTTACAAGTCCAGATCGTATAGATTTTCGATTTTGGAGTTTCAACGTATTTTTCTCCCTACAATTTTTCTTTTTATGTCTAGTTACCAATTAAGTAATTGATCTCAATTCCCAACAAGCATCACTTGACGTTAAGAGAGAGAGAGAGAAATTAGTGCTTGTTTGAAAACCTTCAAAAAATTTCAACAAATAATTTTTCACAGAATCCACGACTTCGATCAAAATCTACTATATTTTTACCAAAAACTGTCATAACACCTAACCTAACATTGTCCATTCTGTACTCAAGAGAAAAATGGGGTATTATTCTATGAGGAATTTTTGAAGTTTTCAAAACGCAACCAGCAAATTGAAGAAACTTCAAATCACAATAAAACATTATTACATGCATGCAGCAAAACACTACATTTCTGTACATGATGATGGTCACACGGGGGACTACTACATTAAAACATATACTCAGTAGCAACATTCTTCATCGGACGTGATTTCCACATCCCCATACTAAAGAAAACCTATTCTTGCATGCATATACACAAAAGTTACTGGGACAGTGGAGCTTCATACCTCTACCTCAGCTTTTTCACTTCTTGAATGACCTTACCTAGCTTGGTTCTTAGTATCTTCTGGAATGTTGAACAAGAACTGAGGCAAAGATGCTATCCTAGGGAGATTAAGCAGCAGTTCTCCAACTGAGTCCTCCCTAGTCATTGATGCCGGCTGCTTGTAACTAGAGGTATCATTGGACTCATCCATGGTGATAGGTTCATTTTCTGTAGTTGATGAACCAAACTTGTCATCTGTTCTCTTTTCGGGCAAAGATACGTCAGGAAAGTTTCCGCTTTTAATTTGCGAGTTTGGACCTGCTGTAGTATCTTTCTGAAGAAGGCAGCAAAGAGAATTGACCCTTGACATGAGAGACTTCTCATCTGAGTCAGGCATGTGTTGGATGTCGCCGTCGCTGAACATGCACTGCTTGATGTCGTCGAGAACTTTGAGGCTTTGCCATTCCTCGCTTGAGAGAGTTTGATAGTTAGATGTTTTCTGCTCGGATATCCGATGCTCAAGATAGCTTACCAAATCACTCATTGACATAGAGGAGTGGAGACCTGGCGCCCTGATCTGATCCCAGTTGCTGAGAACCTTTAGTTGCTCCATCCCGCCAATTTTAATATCTTCAATGGACAGCATTTCCCTAGCTGCATATAATAGTAAAAGGAGTTTCATATTATTAGATAAAAGAAGACAAGAATCTATCTACAAATAAATAGCAAACAAATCCAATTGACGATACTTCTCAAGGCAAGACAATGAGCAACTCAGAAGGCAATGAAGTAATTCATCATAATATAATAATCTTTTCTATCACCATATGTAGAGCCCGTGCAATAATTGAGCAAAATGTAGTTTACAACCCCGAAGAGAATTGTTGAACAAGTATCAGCAAAAAATGAAGATGTAGTATTTCATGGCTAGAAACTGTGGGGACAAACAAACACCGAGGACATCGGAAAAATCTTCTCTAGGATGGAAGATAGCAGAGAGGAGAAAAGGAGTAATCAGGAATATATATTTTCTTATACTCACATATATTTTTCACCTCAGTGTGGGACTTACAGACATGAAAGTAACAACATAATTATTCATTTTGAAATAAGAAATTTGACATACTCCTGCAAGATGAACTTGTCATATTAGTACTTATACATCCTGTCCTAAATTGAAAGGGTGGACTAAATTAAATTGAAGTGAATCTCTTAGGTGCGCCAGCTGGTTTTGGGAATTTGTAAAATGAAAAGCCAAGGGCAAAATATCTAGCTACTCTCCCTGTTACAGATGAGCATGTGCCAGCTAAATAGATTAATGCAAACGATAGGTAGAGATCCAGCTGTCCAAGCCCAAACCCTGATCATCACATAACTGTATATCTTCCGGAAGACATTGTGTTCTACCACTTCTGAAGTTGTAACAAGATTCAGTGTGCAAGCGTACAAGTCTTCTCATAGACATTGTGTTCCGGAAGACATTGTGTTCTTAAGCTTTCTCATAGAATTTTGCTTCAGGGACAAGTCTTCTATATTATTGCCCTTGTCTTTTCCCATACTCCACTCACACACACACACACCCAACTGGATATAAAAAAGAGCTTTAATTCCTAGCTTAGCAGTTTAGACAGTGACATCAGTTTTCGTAATCTGAGTACATTGCATGAACTAAGTACACAGGATCTGTACTCCTACTTAGTTGCTGGTAAGGTAGACAATCACAAGCTGAGCTCTGCATCACCCACTCCCCCTCTCTGAAATAAGAGAACGAGGAAAGGGGGAGTTGAAAATCCCATAAAGAAGTCGTGTTGTGGCCCTTCTCCAACCACAGTATACAAGGGGACTCAGACCAAGTTGAACAGGGCCAAAAATCTTCCTTGTGTTCAACAGCCTGATACAATCAACTTCAAAACACAATTTACAGTCAATACTACCAATCCTGTATCACATCTTGATTCTAGTCACTTGTCAAAATGGCTGCCCGCCAGCCCCCATAATGACACATACTACTTGGTAGTCAAAACCCCAAGGAAATTCTAAATTATTAAAATATTTCACAATGTAACATCCGAACAATTTGAAACACTATCAGATCACAATTGAACTGCAATTTTTCCACAAGAGGCTATAGAAATATGGAACAATTCCTGATATTAATATATATCCAGCACATATAAAACTATTCTCTATTAAAATTAATTCATGAATTTTCGGTTAACTTAGAGGTACCAATGTGTTTAAAATTCCTCTAGTACCAAAATTTACAGTACAAACTAATTCACGCTTCCTTTCCAGTTTCAGACTGGCTATTCTCTATACTAGCCACTAGGTAAATTAAAAAGGAGCACAAGGATGATGATCAACTTGTTAGCCAAAACCCATAAGATCACACCCCTATAGTAACTTCAGCTTTGTCCCTCGTTCATTTTTCTTTATTTCATCAAGGCGAGATATTCCAAACCAGTTTTCGATAAATGCAATAATATTTGTAATCGAACAAGAACAAATAATCATGGGTGAAATCTATATACAGGATTAAGGGTTCCGTTCTTGCAAGTGGATAGGAAGAGGTAAAAGAAGCACATGACAACCTCAAACAATTAATTAGAATAGAGAGTATGCTGGACTAGATATACTTAAAAAAGTATTAAATAAGCACACTTCTCTGAAACAAAAACACTAAGTTTAGCATACATTTCATCAACAAAATACAGTTCTACCTGAGCTTGGTGATGGTGTTTCGCGAGGGTAAGATTCTGAATGTCTACCAAGAGCATCGTGTTCATATTTTGAAGAAGATGATTGAGCTCCAGATGGCGAAGCTGTGTCCCGTAAGTTAGAAAAGGAAGAACTCTCCCCGCTATTCATATCAAACCCACTGTTGTTTTCACTTGGATCATCAAACACAGAGACTCTGGGTTCAAAATATGGAGAATCCAACGTTCTCTCTCCTTGCTGACTGAGAAAGTTGAGACGGGGATCGCATTGAATAAGTTTTTCGAAATGCTTTCCAAGCAAGCCTTGTGGGCACTCCAGATAATGTCGCCTGAAATAAATAAAAAATAATAATAATAATAATAATAATAATAATAATAATAATAATAATAATAAATGAAACATCAAAATAATAAAATAAAAAATAATAAAAAAAAAAAAAATACCCACGTGTATATACAAGAGCTCCAAGCATAAAGACACGACTAAGTCACCTAAAAAGCCTGAAAGAAATCCCAAAACATACAACCATAGCATGTACGTATATACATTCATACCTCAAACCATATACATATAAACACTTGTAACCCTAAAATAAATAGATAAACCACAAAACTTTTGATCTAATCCCAACATTGCATTGATACCATTTGCAGGAATCATCCCATCACCAGAGCAACGACTTCAGAGTGCATCCCACTATATCTGCTCTACATACACATACACATACACATGCACAAAATAAATAAATAAATCATGTTTTGATCTTTAGGTTCCAATCTGGAACTATACAGATGACAGGAGTCCTCGCGTAACCAGCAAGTAAAGACTTTAGAATAAAAAACTAAAGGAAAAAATAAAAATAAAACCAGAGACACTGTAACCACCCCACCATATGCTACAGCTGTTAACTAAATGGTAGAATATTTCAATGAATATTCTTTTACTTTCAACTTTGTTTCTTGCCATGTTGGGCAATCCACCAATGAAACTTAAGCCTAAGAAGAATAGTGAGACATTTTGCACCATGCTACTAATTGTGTACAATGTGTGTGAAAATGTTCGTTTTCCTACCCTGATATCACCTTCCAATGTTTGACATTATACTAGCGTCATCCAGCATAGACTTTTCCAGCCTGAGAAGAATCATTTGGGTTTCTGCCGCGAACCACAAATAAACTAGCAGCACACATGCTGATGGTATTTCTTCTCCTTTAATTACACCTTTTGTATGGCATTACACCATCATTTTGCATGTCATATCATAAAGCAATATTCCTCAAGCAAGCACAAGGTTATATCTTTCACACATTCCCCGATCCGCACACACCAAAAGAAAGTTATACAAAGGTGGAATCTTCAAATAGAGACATTATTTCATTGTGTAAACAATTAACTCTTACCATTTGGTCTTGCATACTGAGAAAATTACAAATTTTAGAAGTGATCTAAGGTTTAAAATACACAAGCACACAGAGGAAATAGAGAGAAAATTCTTTACCAGTTAGATGTGAAATCATTCACGACTGCCGGATCACAAAAAGGGAACATACAGAAATGTCGGCTAAAAAACATAAATTAAGCATGGTTAATTTGCTCCCAACCCAGGCAGTACAGAAGACTTACCTATGTATGCTGGCCTGTCCACCAGTAAAATCTATTGTTGCCTGCCAAAGGGTGTGCTTTCTAGGTTGTGGATTAGTCTCTCTGAAGAAAAGAGGTTGCCTGGCCAACTGCACATCAAAATGCCAAAATTTGTTGTCAATTAATTATTACAGCGGATACAGTGCAACATAATGAGACTGAGTGAAGTGAGTGGTTATTACCACAACATCTATAAACCCAGGACCATCATCAGGGTAATTTGCCTTGAGAGCCATTATATCAGACCATTGAATTTCAATCTTATTCTTCAGTCCCCCATCAAGAACTTCCCACACCAGCTTATGCTTCGCAAAGTAACATTTTGCCACCAAGTCCCCTTCATATTTCGATTTGTACTGCAAATCCAATAAATATTCCAGTAAATATCAGTCAAAAAACTATAATGATCAATGAATAAAATCCATTATGCAGGTGTTTTTAAGAAAGGTGTGAAATTCGAATCTACCTCCCAGGTCCCAATTCTAAGAACCGAGGCGGGAAAGTTGGAGGCCTTCAGCTTATCAGTAGTACCAGCAGCACCACCTCTCTGTTCCTTTTTACCATGACCATGACTTCCAACTTTGGAAGCTCTAGCTTGAGAAAGCTTTGCTTGAATCAACTCTAAAAGTGATGGGCTTTTTCTCAGTTGCAGACCCAATGGACTGGGCTCATCAAGTGGGTTATATTGCAAAACTGACTCCAGAAAACCTCCCATACCCAGACTCTGCTACGACAGTGAAACACAAACAATACCAATATCAAATACAACTGTAAACTCACAATAGTTGTTGATAACTTGAAAAAAAATGTTGCACGCATGTAAAGATCACATCAAGGTGAATCAAAAATCTAAAACCAAAAAGGGGAGAAATTTCATCAATTGTACGATAGCAAGAACAGTGATCGAAGCTTCTAATTTTTCTTTCAATAAAATAGTCATCTTCAAACTCCTAAAATGCTTAATTTTTCACACCCTAGCGTGTTTATTAATTTCAATACACATTCATTCCAAAAGATACAGAGACACATATATAAGCATATGTACTGCAAATTTAGAAGAATAAAATACTTTGTGACGCTTGGAGAGTGGTCTATGCTCTTCTTCCAAAGGATCCTCTATTTCCATCTTTACCATCGGCATCTTTTCGCTCTGTGAATCCGGGTTTCCGTCTTTCATTAAATGCACCATTAAAACCAAATACAACTCCACCTGTTTTTGAGATCAAATAGTAGTGGAACCCTAACCCTAATAGACACAGACTGAATTCAGTGGGTGAGTCGACTCGGAGAATTTTTCTGGTTGGTTCGAACGATTTTTGCTGTGAGAAAGAGTTTGGTATTGCTGTACGAAAGAAGAAATGCCGGAGAAATAGAATTTATTTTCTACTATTTTCATTTGGCGGCGGTACACACGTGTCGCTTTACGCGCTTTTGGATTGTGAGTTGTGATGCTCCCTGGCACGTGCTAATCGCCCACTCACACAGTGGCTAAAAAATTTGGACTGACGTAGCAATAAAAATTTTAAAATTAAAATAAATTAGGTAAATTGCACAATTACTCCTCAACTTATTGTTTTATTAATAAGTTAATACTTTAACTTTTCATTTTGAATTTGATCATTTGTTATCACTAGAAAATGTTCAAATATTTATCAACATGACCTTGCGTGTTTAAATTTATAAAATAGCTTGTGTTTGGCACCCATTTTCGAAAAAAAATGAATTCTGACATATTGATTGATAGAAGAATGTGTGGGTGAAAATTAATGAAAATGTTTTGATTTTTGTGTAATATTATTTTATTTAAAGAATGTGTGATTGAAATGAAGAAAGAGAAAAAAATGATAATAAAGATTAATGTCAAACATGGCCTAAAGTTTATCTCTTAATTTAGATTGGTGCCGAAAAATTGAGCTAGGTATGTTATCATTGGGAATTTTTTTGTGTAACTATGATAAAAATAAATGTTGAGTAACTTTTTCTTTTTCGTGTAAGTAATTTTAATCACCTTTTATGAAATTCAAATTTTTTTATCTGAACCCAATAGGGACTAGAAAGGCACCATCCATTGTTTGAATAATAAGTTCGTCTTACAATAATATGATTGGTTTTTAATTTTTTTTTATTGTAGTTGCATAATTAATTTTGAACAAGAAAACTATTTCTTTTAACATGATTTCATTTTAAAAAATAAGTTGAATTCTTTCAACAAATAAATTTTATTATTTTCTAGGGGTTCTTTTTTGTATCTTTAACTCCAACTTGAGGTCACTTTTGTTTGTGTTTGTTGGCAATCACGTGAGTATTGTCGGATAAAGTGTGGGGGCAAATTCTTGAAGCTTCTCCTTGTTGTCATTTGTTACGGTTGCGATTGACTCAAAGGACACGTGGCGGATGTAGGAGCATCATGTCAAGTACTAAGATTGGAATTTAATTTTTTATTTTTTGGATAATATTTGACACGATAGCAATTTTGTCGTGTATCTGATACATGAAATAAACTCCCGGATTGAATTTCACCACCTAAAGCCCATCATTTGCTTGGCTTGGAATTAGGCCTGGACCAATATACACTTAAAATAGAGAAAATTACACAAAAAGGGGTTTTTAAAGTTTCAATTTCAAATTTCAGATATAAACTTTATTTATATAAAAATCAGATATTAATTCATTTATTTCATCAATCACCTCTTTCTAAATCATAATTACCCAAACATAACCTTAATTTTATCATTCCTCTCTCTCTCTCTCTCTCTGTCTCCATTCCAAATCCAAGCATCGGGGGCATTCTAGTAGCTTTGAAAGATGCCAACGACAACTGTTGTTGCTACGATTGTGCCTCCTCCACCGATGGAGCCTGCTGGACTGGCTTAGCCTCGAGCACCAAAGACAAAGTCGAGGGCTGAAGCGTGAGCTTCTGCTCAACTTCGCTACTCAATGACAAAATCGGCACAGTAGGAATCAGAGGCACCGGCTGAGGAGGAGGTGGAGGAGCATTGTAAAATTTACGATTGTGATGATCCACGGTCACGACCTCGGCCTGGACCATCGCCACGTCCAGTTGATGGAGACGGCTGACCTCAACTGCCTCGTCCTCGTGGACGCCCGACACCAAGAGATTTTTCTAGAGAGAGATTCAGCAAAATTTCAACAGTTCGCAAAAGGAGTGGGGGTGAGTTTGAGCTACGAGAGTGTGTGTGGTGAATGTTGCAAAGTTAGTATTTTTCGGTGACGGAGGTTGGGTTGTTACCGTGGCTGTAGATGAATAGTGGGTGTGGTTTTGTTGGTGGCGACGGCGGTGGTGGTGATGGGTCTGTCGAGGTGGTGGTAGAACGGCGTGACGATGTGGTGGTGTTTTGTGCAATATGTTGATTTGTTTGTCGAGGAGGTGGTGGTGGTGGTGGTGGTGGTTATTTTGGCGGTGAAGGTGGCAGTAGTGGTGTTAGAGGGAGTGAGCGCCGCATACAATTTATTTTCTTCATTTGTATTTGTATTTGTGTTTGTGTGGTGCGATATGATTTCTTTGCCATCTCTTCTATGTTCTACTCATTTGTTTAGTGTGATGGTGATGGTTGTGGCGTGGTAGAGGTAGAGGTAGAGATGAAGGAGATGGTGGATTTGAGGAGGTGGCTGTGATGACTTTTGGTACAGGAGGTTGTAGTGGTGCAGTGGTGGTGGCGATGGTGATAGGTTTGGGGATTTTTTGGGTGGTTGTGGTATGGTGGAGATGTGGATTTACGGAGGAGGAAGTAGTGGTGATTGTTGTTGTGACGGTGATTTTTGTGCTAATTGGTTGGTGAAGGATTTATGGTGCTTCCGGTGGTGATGATGACATAGATAAATAAGTCTTAACTGCATTCAGTTTTCGTGCTGGGACTTGAGATTTATGGATATGAAACAGTTTCAAATGCATTATAAGAACAATTTACTTTGAGCAGTTTTTGTTATCTTTTTATTTTTTTTGTCGCTTGGATTGGATGACACTTATGCGTCTGATGTGCATTCGTTGATCAAGTGAAATTTATTTAACGTGAGATTCTTAATACTAACTTAAATTTCTGGTGGTCTTATTGAATGCATTCCAAATGCATCGACGTCTCTACTTAGAAGTCTCTGTAGCCATGACAAAACATTCATCAATTGAGATTCATCATCAATTTTTTTTTTCAAGATTACAACTCAAAAATAAGGGGATAAATTTTGTACCATGTGACCAAATATGTGTTTATTGTGACTGGTTGTGACCAATTCTATGTTAATTGTGACCCATTGTGACTTGTTAATTGTGACCCATTGTGACTTGATCACATATGGTCACAGTTGAGATTCAATTGGTCAGAATTAGTCATATTGAATACAAATTTGGTCACAATTAGTTACGGATGACACGTGTCAGCAAATGTGGGTGGTGGTAGGTGGATCTATGGGGGTGGGGGTGTGATTTCCAAATTTTAATTTTCTGAAATTTTTAAGTCGTCGGAGCAACGGTCGAAACTGTCATTGAAGCGATCATCAGAGTAATCTCTGGAGCGGTTGCCGAATTGATCATCGAAATAGTCGTCGGAGCAGTCGCCGAAATTGATGGCCGTCTCCGATGGAGAGAAATGGTAAAGAGAGAAAAAAAGAGAATGGGAATGATTTAGCTTTGAAATTTAATGAATTGGAGTAATTGTATAATATTATAATTAAAAATATTTAATAAATTGATTTAACACCTGATTGTTGAAAAGATTTTTGAAGTTTGTTATTTTTGAAATGTAATTCTTATATGTAGGATTTATGTATTGTTCCCTAATTTAAATAACTAGTCCAATTAAAATTAAAAATATTTAATAAATTGATTTAATACCTGATTTTTGAAAAGATTTTTTAAGTTTGTTATTTTTTAAATGTAATTTTTAAATGTATGATTTATATATTGTTCCCCTTAAAATAGGTTAACGGGTTGAACAGTCACCCTTTTTAAAGTTTATCTTGCCTTGCCTCGGTTTGGTATAGATAAAACTTAGATTTTTAACAGGTTTTGATAAACGTTGATGAAGTGTATGGTTGAAAAGTTTTGAGTGCCAAAAAATATATGGTTAAAATTAATTTTTGACATTAACTTAAATTTAGACTATGAAAATTTTGATCCATACCAAATGGCTCAAAAAATGTGGGAGCTTCATGACAATTTTCAAACAGCAAACAACAAAGTTTTGTGTTGGGAGAAAGCAAGTAAACTTTACTCGAACCAACATACCAAATGCACTTACATTTGCTTGCATGAGTAAAGAGAAAATAACAAATTGACAATGTCTATGTTTGTGTTTGGCAAGAATAGCCTGCGGTAAAGAGGAAAAAGGAACCATGATTTGAAAACTCCCTGTCGTTGCCTGTCCGAGAGCCCCCTGATTGCTGAACAAACCTCCTGCAGATTGAGGTCAAAATGCTGCACTGGAACCAGAAGGGGAACTGTAATATTGTGTTCAGAGGTTGAACTGCAATACAGGACTTGAGCTTGTGATTATACTGTGCAGCAAAGCTTTGAGTCAATAGAAGCCAAGCAGATGCAAAAGGCTTGATAACCAGTCAATGGATATCTGCAGCAAATAAGCTTTTTTAGTTTTAAGCAGACTCTAAACCTGAAAAACCAAAGTAATAGAAAATTAGGAACATAGTACCATCACGGACATGGTTGTTCAGGTTTACCTGTAATCCATCACATACTTGGACTTTCCCACCCTTCCAAGTTGAAGAATTGTCTGTCTTCCATTCCTCTGGGGAAACCAAATGAAAAAACAAACTTCAATGTCCCAAACATCGTATCTGAAAAGTTACATGTTCTACAAGTAGATTCACACTTTTACTAATTTTATACACATCCTTGGAAAGGCAAATTGTTCTCGTTCAGCAATAAACACCCTTGATGACTTTACCATCCATTTAAATAACTATTTATCCCCCATAAGGGGTTTCTTTCTGCTCCTGCTATCCTGATTTTCACTACCGTAAGCTGGGGTGCTAACTGAGAGAATGTGAAGCAATTCTTCAACGATAATTATCTAAAATTTAGTCACAATCATAAGGGTTTTTTCTGTTAAAAAAAGGATTTACCTCTAAAGTTAATTGGAAATTCTTCACCGAGCTTTGGATTTTAAGACCTGCCCTTCCTCTATCTCTGAAATCCAATTCGTACTGCTTCGAAATCTGTGGCAACAAGATCCAGTAAAACAAGAAGAAATTTAAGTGCAGACTCTCACATTTACAAGCTATGTGAGATTATCAAACCTAATCATTTACTGTATCCTTGCTATAACTTACCTTATTATATTGAGGAACCCTTGAAAAAAGCTGATGTACCTTATCCTTCTTCCCCTCCCATTCTATGGGCAGTCCATTGGTATGTTGTATCTACAAGGGAAAATTTTTAAAAGAATGTGGGTAATTTCAGGAATAATATATAATTTTACCCTTGTCAGAAAGTTGTGACTGTTCTCCAGGCATCAGTTTATGTCACCTGGTTTGTATTCTTTAACTGCATAGATTGGTGCTTTGGTATCCATGCATTCATACATCTGCAATTTCCAGTCCAAGTGGATACCGTAGGAATGAATCTGTGGATAGAGCAGAAAATAAGCAGTCACTAACTTGATTTACTTTTCTAATAGAAACATGCAGTCCTTCTAGGGGCACGAGAAGGGAGGTGCTTACTTCACGGAAGCCAATAATTTGGAGTGTTTGGTCAAGGAATTTCGACGATTTCCCTGAAACACATGGAAGGCCAAATTTTTAAATACGGATTTTTGCTTTCTACTTATGAGGAGTGAACCACGATAGAGGAACTAGTGGTGTTCGAGTTGTGTACCTGATCCCATACATGGTATTTCGAACCTAAAATATTAGCTGTAACAAAACCAATTAAACTGTCATCAGATGAATTCATTATTCCCTTTTCATTTTGAGCAATTCTGAACTCTGATCTTCCTTTGTGCCTTCTGTGACGAGCCACAGCAAGTTTACGGTTTTGTCGCCCCTGGCCCTCCTATTATGTTGGTAAGATAATCATAAACAATGTCATATAAATAAAACAAAAACAATTAACAGGAGTTCAATATAATGCAGAATCAGTATGCAGAATATAGTTAATCAGTTCGGAGAGATTCTAAGAAAGGCATATAATGAGATTGACGGGGTATATATCTCGCCTGTAGAAAGCGATCAAAGAGCTCTTTATAATTTGGCATCAAGAGTTTAGTCCACATTTGATAATGTTTGCAGAAAATGCTTATAATCATTTACATGCAATGAATAAATTTCCCAAATTCTAAACGGGCTTACATTTGTATAAAGAGTGTAAAGAGTGCCCCCATCAGGTCCTTCAGGAGAGAAATCTTTCACTATGACACAAGTGCACCTCCCAACATCCACTGGCAAAGGCCTATACAGCAAAGACCTGAAGAAGAACGAATTAATTTCTTCATGTATAATTCAATTATTTTCTGCTAAAACCTTGTAATATTAAATTCATAAAGTCCTTGATAGGCACTCTCAAGTTTTTTATACAAATAAATTTGGCCTGCACACAGACAAAACTGAAGTTAAATATATTTCTCTCTAACATCTTAAGCTTTTCGATAGTATAGCGCTTACTAACCTGTTTGGCAAAGTTGACCAAGGGGCAGCAGGGGCAGCTTCCGAATCCGAATAATCCCATATATTGACAGAATTCGAGTTTTCCGAATCAACGGGTTCCCAATATTTCAATCCGATTATCGAGTCAGACATGTTCTTCTGTACACACGATTGAAGTGAAGATTGCTTAAATACACTATCCTTCATCTGAGATTTCCCATTCGCCAGAGTCTTATGTTCAATATTGGGTACCACATTTTCTTTTCCATCTCCATACATTTTGCCCATTATAGCACTGGGCAACGCGTTTTCTTTGTCTTCGTTAATAATAGAAGCTAAACACCGCCTCATATTGCCACCTTCGCTCGAGCTGCGGTTGTGTTTCTTGTCAATAAGGGGATTATGGTAGAGAGAATTGTACGAAGAATTGCATGGGACTGAGATTTTCTTGCAACCCGACATGATTGGTTTAAGGTTTGAATACAGAGAAAATTTTAGGGTTCTTCAATGAAATGTTGAATATTGGATTTGGGGTTACTGGTTAGATATGCTTTATCTTGTGTTTGATGCCGTTGAATTTATGGTACCAACGGCAATTTGAATTTGAAATTTTGAATTGGGAATGTGTGGGAGTTTGTGTGCATATTGTGCGTTGAAACCATTTGAAGTTGGGGTAATGATTAACGGTAACTTTTTAAGAAATTGGTTGGTTGTGTGTTGAAACCGGTTGGCCCCCATCATTTATCATTGAGATTATAATAGTATTTTTTAAAAGAATTTGTAGTTAATTTATTTATTTATAATATTATTTTATTAAAAAATGTGTGATTGTTAAGAAGAGAGAGAAAATGTTTTACTTCCTCCGTCGATTTTATTTTTCACACGGATTAAAAAATCTTATTTAGGCCCTGTTTGTTTTGAATTAAAATCAGATTTTAATCTAAATCAAAGTCAAATAATTAATATTAATCATATTTTTCATGGTCTCACAATTTTCAACCACACATTTCAAAAACTTCTATCACAATCTATTAAAAATCTAATTTTAATCCATACCAAACACCCACTTAATGTTATTAAAAAATCAATTTTTGTTAAAAATTTTCATAGGTTACCCTCATTTAATTTTCAATAACTAGAGACGGAAGGAGTATAATTTTAATATGGCCAAATTCAGGCTAAATTTATTTGCCAGGGATTTTGACACATTTATGGGACGCATGTGAATAAAAAATGACCAAAAAATTCCCGCCCTCTCTTGTGAGTGGCGGTTAGGGATGGTGCGGCAACACATCATGGTTGATTTTTATGTTGGGCAAGTGGACTTGGATTTTTTACTTCATTAAGTTCTTGTTCGACATTCATTTTTTTCTCGTTATTTTTTTTTTCTCATTCTTCACTTCAATCATATATTCTATCAATAAAATAATATTACATAAATCCAAAAAATTTCGTTACTTTTTAACAACACATTCTTCGATCAATCACTATTCTAAATTAAATTCTTCTCCAAAATGAGTGTCAAACACAACCTAAGTTGAGTTTGATAAGTTTTCGAATCTCCAGTTAATCAGGTTATCGGGACAAAGTGGAACAAAACCGCTTGCCTCGGGTCAAAGACAAATAACATGGTTTCCTTCCCGAACCTACCCCAATAGTTATATTTTTTGGAGGGGTTGTGATGGTTTATTTACTCATGCAACATAACCTCACCCATTTTACACAATCTTTTAAATTTATATACCAAGGTATTTTTAGTAAATTGATTTAAACTAACAACTCAAGGTAAGAAAAAATGGTATTCTCGTTACTTGTTAGATTGTGTTTGTATTGTATATTAACGAATTTAAAATCAAGAATTCGTTGTAAGAAGATTGTTTGGTTTGACTATAGTGACTTCGATTCGAATTTGAAGGTACAGTTCCTGCCACATAGCAAAGAAGAAATTTATGAATCAAAGCAGTGGGTGGGTTGGTAGTAGGTACAGATCTTTGTGAGTCGGTAAATGTTGGATTAGGATAGATTCCTGAGTTTGAAAGCTCAAAAGTAAGAACTGGAGGGGGTGTAGCATATTTCAGTCCATTGATGTTTCAAGTGCTTGTTTGAATCTCATTTTTTTTTAAATATATTTTTAAAATATTTAAAATTAAGACGTGGAAAATATCTTATTGTAATACTCTGGTCAAATAAAATAAAATTAAAATAAGATATAAAAAGTAAATATTTGTCAAGTAGTGATAACTAAAATAGGGGGAAAAAGAAAGTGAAATTAAATAAACAAGTATTTTTTAATTAAGATTGACTTTTAATGAGAGAACATAGATAGAGAAAAGAAAACAATTATACTTTTTACATCTAAGCTTCATTTGTATTTCATCTACGCCTACTGAGGTTCATATAAGCTTAAAGCTTGGCCCTAACCATGAATTATCCGAACACTAATTTCAAGTATTATCACTCCCTTCCATCTCCAAAGAAACGTACACGGTTCGATTTAGTGTGACAAATTTTCAAACCAAATCACTTAAAACGGTTTGAAATTTTTTCATATCAAACCAAATCGCTTCAATTTTTAAACCAAACCAATCCAAACCACCTTTTTTCGATTTGGTTTGATTTAAAACCATGGTTTAATAATAATAATAAAAGTATATCGAATAAGTTAAATCATAAATATTAATCTCAAATATCACATTAAAATATAAATATTAGTATTATTACGAATATTATAAACAAACGTTCTTCACTTCTAATAATTCAATGCAGTGAAACAATTTGTTCTAACATCTAAATCAATGCTAATTGGTGCAACACCTCCAATTGTAACACATGATTTGTTCTCTGCATATAGATAAGAATATAACAAATATATTCATTTATTACAATTAAATGGTGTAAAAAAGCTATAAAATAAAGTGAATAGAAAGATCAAATACGATAATACCTTCCACGATTTTTTCTGAATCATCAAATGCTTCTACTTCATCTAAATATTGACGAATCATTTTAAGTTCCTTGTTATTGTGTAACCAATTCTTAGCGCAAATCACTGTCTCAATCATCTTTCCATTCAATGAACTCCTAAAGGAATCGAGAATCCGACCACTAGTAGAAAATACAGATTGAGAAGCAACTGTAGATATTTGAATGGCTAACACGTCTT
>CAIGRB010038366.1:0-24125 GCA_903798255.1 Fraxinus quadrangulata
CTCCACTGAAAAATACCCATCTAATTTGTCTTTTTGTTTTTAAAAAATCTTTAGAAAAAGTAACACCACACTATAGGAAGTAAAAACAAACGAGGTAAATATAAAAAACAAGAAAATGACTTCTTTATGTGCACTCCACATTATCTCCACATTATCACCTAACCCATGAAAAACTCACCCCTACCCCCTATCCCACCCCACCCCACTCCACTCTTCTCTCTATACATGTGTGTATAGGGTAAATTTCTCAAGGGGTCCTCAACCTTTTGACACTGTGCATGATATCCCTATCTAACAATTTTTTTTATTTAGAGGTCAAATGTCCACGCGACACGTATCGAATATCTTACTAAAAAGGTTTGATAGGTATTAAAATCAGTTTTTTCAGTAGATTTTAATATAAGTTGATAAAATGCGCAATAGAAAAGTTGTGAGTCTCATGAAATGTATAGTTAAAATTAAATATTGATTTTGACTTTCTTACAAGCACATGTTAAATTTTTTTTCTACAATCTAAAAATCAAATGGTAACAATTTAAATGCTAATTGCTTGGTTGCGTGTTGTTGACTAGTTTAAATCCTAACAAGTACGTGTTAATATTTTTCTCTTCAATCTAAAAACCAAATGGTAACAGTTTAAATGCTAATTGCTTAGTTGCGTGTTGTTGACTAGTTTAAATGCTAACAAGCACGTGTTAAATTTTTTCTCTACAATCTAAAAACCAAATGGCAACAGTTTAAATGCTAATTGATCTTAGTTGCGTGTTGTGGACTAGTGTGTTTCTTAACGACTACATAGATGTTTTCCATCAAGTAAAGATACTGTGCGGCATTACGTTAAAAAGTTAGGACATTACTGTCACACTAACTAAAAGTTGGGGTCCCGGAGAAATTTACCCATATATGTATAAACACCAAAATACACAGTAATATGGGAAAGTAACATTAGCCAATAGTGTATACCTTGGCCACCATTTTTAACTGTGCATTAATCATTGATGTATCCACCTTAGGACAAACATTACCAGTGTTACAGTACAGAGTTGCGTTCCAGTGGAAGCAAAGCCACCCACCAACACCACCGCCATCACCGCCACCACGAGGAAGCTTCATTGCCTACATACAGAATATACTTGTGTACATTTATTTCCACAGCCCCAAATGAAAAAGAGACATGAGATAGTTTGACGTTTAAGGCCCGGCATTACACCCCCTCCACCCGCATATTACGGACTTTGATTTGTGTGTATTATTACTCACACATAACTATTATAAAACAGGTCAAACAGACATTTTTCTTTTCTTCCTATTCACTTTCCTCTCCTTTTCCTTTCTGCTCTGCTTCATCATAACCCTCTTCTGTCACCTTTACCCCTTCTAAGTTCAGCTTTTGTCTCACTTTTTGTTTTCTTATTTGCTTCAAAAGTGTAAACTTTACTGATTCTTTCTTCGTCCTTCGTAAAATGGAGAAGGAAAATATGTTTCTGAATTGTGGGTCAGAACAGTTTCAGAATTTTTTCTGGGAAAATTCAATTGATCAAAATGATCCATTTGAGTCTGCATTGAGCTCAATGGTTTCTTCTCCTGTTGCTTCGAATGCGCCTGCCTCTGGCAAAAATGGTGGAGAGAATATTGTGATAAGAGAACTGATTGGTAGACTAGGAAGCATATGCAATTCAGGGGAAATTTCCCCTCAGCCTGGAAATAGAAGTACTAATACTTCATGCTATAGCACCCCACTGAATTCTCCTCCAAAGGTTAATCTGTCAATGATGGATAATCAAATCCGGGGGAATTTTCAAATCCCTGGAAATAACTTTCCCAGCTTTGCACCATTTTCGACTGACCCCGGATTCGCGGAAAGGGCTGCAAGATTTTCTTGTTTTGCGAAAGTTGGGTTGAATAATGATTCTGAATTGCCTCATAGATTGGTGCCTAAACTGGACTCTGGCAATCTCTCGAGAGTTTCGAGTAATCAGTCCTTCAAAATTTCTGGATCTCCCCAAATGGGGATTCAAGAAAACAAGAATGCTTCGCTTCAGGAAGGAATTTCAGCCTCTGATAGAAGATTTGGCAGGTTTTCGAGATCTTCAACCCCTGAAAAAACAGAACTTGGGGATTCCAGGGAGAATTCTTCAGTTTCTGAGCAGATCCCAGTTGGGGGAAATGGCATCAAAGCACAAAATATTTCAAATTCAAGAAAGAGGAAATCAGTTCCAAGGGGAAAGGCTAAAGAAATCCATTCCAAAGATACCAATGTAAGCTAATTTCTCTTCAAGCATTTGAGGGTTTTGAATCCCTGATTTTGGAAATCAAAGTAGTAACACATCTGATTAATTCAATGCAGGTTGCATCAGAAAACAGTGAATCGAGTTCAAAAAGAAGCAAGTCAGATGATGAAGGTTCTATTGAAAAGGGTAATGCAAAAAAGGCAGATGTAAATGAATTTGATAAAGCCATTAGAGATGGAAATCAGAAACAATCAAAGGAACATGCAAAGCCTCCAGAGCCTCCAAAGGACTATATTCATGTTAGGGCTAGAAGGGGACAGGCTACAGATGCCCATAGTCTTGCAGAAAGAGTAAGAATTTACAGAAATTTCACAGTTAAAGATTCCGATTATCAATTATGATATCCTTTTGACAATCTTCATTTTGGCAGGTTCGACGAGAGAAAATTAGTGAAAGGATGAAGGTTCTACAAGATCTCGTCCCCGGTTGCAATAAGGTATTCGATGAAATGCCAATTAGAAGTAGCGTTTAGGAAACGAAATGTTCATGACTTTAACAAGAAAAATGTGCTGAATTCTAAAGCATATACGGTTCTTTTTCTGTTATTCTTAGGTGACTGGAAAGGCTGTAATGCTTGATGAGATCATAAATTACGTCCAGTCTTTACAACGACAAGTTGAGGTATAAAGATTCCTGCCGAGTTTGTTTTACATTTTACTTGCTATTTAGAAAGTTCGCTGATGTTTTTACTTGTTTAAACACGTAGTTCCTTTCGATGAAATTGGCTACTATTAATCCGAGAATGGAGTTCAACGTGGAAGCTCTAATGTCCAAGGATGTAAGAAACATTTCGTCTTTTATTTTCGAGTTCAAGAACACCTCTTGAATTTCCCTGTAGTTAATGATCTTATATTCTTCCTCGATTTCAGATGTTTGGTTCCCGTGGATCTTTGCTTCAAAACTTATATACATCAGATGCATATCCTTTCCAATCTCAATCAGGACAAAACTTGCATAATGTCATTCCTAATGGAACAGAAATGCCCTTCCAAAATACTCCTATTAGTCGAAATCAAAGCTTTCAAATGCCTTCTATGGACAATGCCAGTGTACCTGTTTCTCAGGTAAATAAATGACTCGGATTAAGTGAGGATATTCAATTCATTTTTTATCTGATTACTTAAGAATGCTGATCAGCTCATTTTTTAGGTTTCAACATTCTGGGAGGATGATCTCCATAGCCTTGTTCAGATGGGATTTGGCCAAAATGAGACACAAAGTTTTCACGGTTAGCATCTATCGCACCAATAATAGATCAGGCGTGTATTTTACACATAAGGATATATTGAGAATACGATATCTTATTCTTTGCAGGGATTCTCCCCACAGCTCAAATGAAAGTTGAGCAATGATCAACATTTGTCAGCGGTCATTAACTATATTTATTTGAGGCCCCAAGTGAGAGAGGCTTCTGTATATACTGAGAACATGTAGTTCGAAAAGATTTGATGATCGAATCCAAGAATGAGAACATTTTCTCTTCGACAATCATTATGCATTTGATAATCGTTTTGGCAAATGATTCTTTGGAGAATTTTTACCCTTCCCATTGTAGAATCAAGAACTAATATATTGCACCAGATGGTGTTAAAAGACTCTGAAGGTCAATGTAACATGTTTTTCTTTGGCAAGGTAAAAAGTTTGTTTGATGAGACAGAAATTTCTCATGTAACCTATTATTTCAACCTTGTTTCTATATATTTCCTTCAAAATATTCAGAATTAATCTTATGTTCTTCCATTCATTTTTTTGTGTGTGACTTTTTGCTCCAACTATCTGTTACTTTCTTCTGTGATTGAGGAAGGTTAATTATAGTGAGAAGCTACAATTAACATCCCACTATTGATGTTATGGATTATGTCTTAACCGGTATTATGGAGAGCAATAATAAAAATTAAACAAACATAGCATACACAAAGTTATAGTGGTCAACACCAATGTTATAAGAACCATACTAGACTGGTTGGTTTGACCGGAAAAATGAGGAATCGGTTATAAATTTGATCTATTTACATCTAAAAAATCGTTTAAAAAGCTGGGGACATGCTAGTTAACCAATAGATTGGACGCAAACGAACCAATAGAAGGGATTTCGACGCCCCCTCTTTAGATAAGAAGTAGAACGTGCCATCAGAATTGATTTTACACGTTATATGATTCTTCTCTTAGAAAAGAAAGAAGATTTTGTTTATTTAATTATTTTTACCTCCGTTCAACCTTTTTGGCCATTGATCTTTCTGGCCATTGATCTTTCGAGTTTTTGACGTTGATACTTGGACAGACTTTTAAAATATTGGTTAACATTCAACATAAGGGGCTATGTTTACTTCTTGTAGCAGATTTTCACCATAAGACGAATACAAATTTTCATCACACTCGCTTGTAATTAAGGTCATAAGTATACGATATAATCAAACTCGACCCAATCCAAAAATTAATTACTAGTTAGTGGCTACAAAATCAATTTTCTTTCACAAATGTCATTTTCATGGAAGAATTTGATTGTGGGACATTTTAATAAGAACATTTTAACCATAAATCAAGTGACTTGCAGAGGATTGGACTCTTATCTGTAACCAGCTGTTAGTGGGGACAAATTGTCCCAAAAATTCATCTGGTTGATTAAGAAATAAGAAGAATTATATACAGAAGATTAGCTGGAATCCAAAAGTCACTTTGAAAAAAAAAAAAAACCTCCAATTTACTGTACAAATAGTATTTAGCTAATGAAAACAATGACTTTCTCTTGGTCCCTTCTAGAAATTTATATGAGTAAAAGGGAAGGTTGGGTTCACAGGTTGGCAATAGTGAAGTTCTTACTATTAGTTAAAAGCATGTTTGGCTTACTTTGAAAAAAAAAACTACTTTTAAGACCGGCCAAACAAGCTCAAATGTGTAGCTTTGTATGTCTCACGTACAATAGTAGAGTTAGTTATCATCTTTGTTTTTGCATTCTAATATAAAGGAGACTCTCTGTGCTTTAGCTTTCTTCTGAATAGTGACATTGATATAAATTATCTTTGATAACGTTTCCACATGGACCACTTCGATATTAGCAAAGGATTTTCGCATTTGTTCTTCCATATAAAGGAGTACTCTTCGTAATTTGTATGCTTGATCCCGGTGAATGACATAGACATGGATTATCTTTTTACACCTATTATTGAGAATATTTTAAAACCCTTTTAGTATTAATGAAACTTTTCGTCCCCGTTCATGAATATGTAAAGCGTTGAACTACGTAAATTCTGTTTGTTGTTTCTCTTTTAAATTTTGTGAAAAAAAATTCAATGTTGGGAAATTTTTGGGCAACATTAAAGATTATGAAATCCCATCCACTTCACAAAGAAATGACAAGAGTGAAAGGATAAGTAGAATTATAATAGTGGAGTGGAGTTGTAGAGAGAGATTCCTAGATAGACAACATTTTCATTAAGGGAAAAGTTAGTCAGGGTTGGGGACGGGGGGAAAAATAGGTGCATGTGTCAACACCTGTTTGGGTGATTTTTATTTTTATTTTTAAACTATCTAATCAGTGAATGACACGTGTCCTGCCTATTTTTAACTCTACCACTGTCCCTATTTTTGTAGCAAAACTCTTTCATTAAAGGCTGTCAAAAAACCCAACTTTCTCAACTCTAACAAAAGAAATCTGCAATCTCATCTTGTTACTTTTATCTTTTTAATAGAATTTTAGCAATCTCATCTTACTTCACAATGCAGAGGATTTTCAAAAATTTCCCCCAAATTAGTATATTTTTTAGTTATTGATTTTTTTTAACTACTGTACCATACACTCACTTTCTATTTTGATGTCTTGTCATGCTCATATAGTACTATATCCTTTCTTGTCAATATTGAATGCATCGTGTCGAAAAAAGATTAAACTCACTTAAAAATACAGTTTATATTCACTCCTATTTTCTTTTTATGCGTCCTAGATACAAAATATAACAACAATAAACTAATCATTATAGAATCATTGTAAAATATGTTAATAACTTAATTTGTTAGATGATGTACAAATGACCTAAGTATGAACCACCTTTAATGAAATTGAATTTGATTTGAACGTAGTTTAACATATAAGTAATTTTCTCCTTCTAAAGTAGCTTAATTGTTTATAGTATTGTTCATTATCGTTTCCAAACTTGAATTTCGAGCTCACAAACAATAATAAATTAAACCTTGTCCAAATATTATTATTTTGCTTAATAATTAAACCAAAAATACAATAGTATGAGTTGCAAACAAGTATACTTATTTTAATTGTAAGATAATTTTTTTTTTATTATAATAAATCATTTTTGTACTAAAAAGTAAGAACAAAAATAATTTATTTAAAAATTAAATTAAAAGTAACTTTTATTCCTTTATATGCTTAGGAAAACATGCTCTCACCTTGTTCAAAATATTCTTTCTTTGCCTTAATAATTAAACCAAAATAATGAAGTTTTTCAACACTCACAGGAGATTCTTACAATCAAACCTAATCAAAGAAGATTTGTTCTAATATAAAGTCAACTTGGTGGAGGTAAAATTATGCATTTTGACTGCAGACAGTAAGAAACCAATCATATTTTTCCATGAATTACTCCGGACATAACGAAAAAAGGGTCCACAATGATCAAATCATATTGATGTAATATGTTTGTTTTGTGGGGTTAATGGAAAATGAATAGTAGGAAAGGGTCCATTTAACCAGGCTGTCACTCTTCCTACAGTGCTGTACAATTGCACCTTCTTTCACTTTATGTCCCTTTCTTTCAACAGGGGTGGGTGGTTTTGGGGGANAGTCATGTGGTTAGGTCATGTTTTCGTTGGCTAAGGCTATGGGGGACTTCCATTTATAAAAGCGACGTGATTATGTTAGAATAAAAATGGAATGGTAGATCAGAGTTAACTTGTATCAGAGTTGATAACAAATTTTTAGCTTCTCATTATTGTTGACTAAAAGTCAAAGAAATGTTGAAGGAGTCATCTAGGAATTGTCACTAAAGATAAAAATTTGAATAATAAATATGTTTTTTCAATTAACAACTTTTAAATAATATAATTTGACATAGTAATATGTGTCTTAAATTCAAGTTTCTCTGTCGATATCTATGAAATTGTGACGTGTGAGACCATAAAAGAAAAATGATTTTTATGTACACTGAGATACTAACAACTTGAAGAACATTAATTCAACATTGTAAATGTACTCGAGAAGAACTCTATAGGCGAAATTTTCCAAGTCACACCAGGAAGTGAGAAAAACAATTATTTTTAGGATAAAACTTCCTAAAAACGTGCATTTGATAGTGTTTCTAGAGTGTGATTATAAATTACCTCCAAAAGAATCTTTACATGACTCAGACTGCATGATTTTTTAACAAAAAAATATTGAGTTCCTTAATTTTTAAATCTGTGGCCTTGTGACATCTACATGTCACTTTTGGTACCCCCATTGGAATTGTGACATACAACAGCTCATTTTCTGGTCTTCCAAATTAAATAAAAAATGGATATTTTTCACATTTTTAATGGCCAATGAATGAGAGGAATTTGGAATTTGGAGCCTACTAAGGTTCTATTCTGTCTTCACTTTTTTAAAACATAATATGCTTCTGCTTTAAAGTTTCATAGTTAAGAAGATATACAAGTCAGAGAAGACAATGTCACAAGCTACCTGTTTCATGGTCTCCATGAAATTATATACGCTGGGAAACCTCAAGGCTGCCAAATTTAAGTACTTGTGGCCTGCCTTCTGCTATTAGCTTATTTTTCATAATTCAAAATAACAAACTGCCATAAGCCCACTTGAAGATTGCCCCCCATCCTCTTGACACCACCCCAACAGAACTAATAAATGATCTTGAGCTCGTAACATCAATGTGGGTTTCCTAGATCTTTCCACGTCTCACTGTCTCAATGTTGGGTCCACCTTATCTACAGCCCCAAACAATGCATGTGGTGTGCGGGTGCTGGTGCTCGTGTTAAGAGTAAACTGGGCTGGAATGCCTCCGTTCACATCCCCTTTATGATCTCTAGGCTTTCCCGCTACGTAAATGACAGGTAATATGATTAGTTTAACCCCAAAACCGAAATCCAAACATATCAGTAGTTAATCAATTTGAGGATGTAAAAGATGATGGAGGCTAATGTAAGCTCAAATTACATACAAATGAACATTATCACCTCTCCTCAGACAATTGGTGCAATCGTTTATATCATTAGAAGATGAGAAAGAAGTATGCTTGGCTATATGTGAAATCTGTTTGTAACATACAACAATGACTGGTGCTAAAACGCAACAAACCAGCTGAGAGTGTGTATCTATATGTTGCAACGGTCATATCCAGCAAACCATGAAGGATCTTCTTCGATATCATAAGAGGGTGCAAATTCTTCTTGCCATTGCTGATTACCATCATCAACATGCCTACCCTCCTCAGCAGCAAATCCCGCATTTAGCTTTTTATCGTCTGCTGCAAGCAACCGACTCAACCTGTCTCTCTCCTTGTAGGCCTTTTCAGCCTTTCCCTCTGCCACTATAGCCCGGTTCTGCAAATTTATGAAATGTATGTAGTTCTTTCAGCTAGAGTGGAAACGGAATTTATATAAATTAAATACAAAAGTTCATCTTTCGAACAAACAGTAACTGCAGAAGGTTGCACATATTTCTCAGCACCCAAAATGAACAACTTACTATGGAATTCCTCTAATCAAACAAACCACTTACATCTCTCACATAACACTCAACAAAATGCATATTAATTAAAGGTACATGTGCCAAGAGATCGACAAATCCTGATGATGAGAGATATTCAAACAATGGGATCCAAAATGATTGAATATTCATTCAATTCAAACCATGAAAAATGAATAATCGGAAGTAGTCTTTTTGAAACAATAATCTAATTACATACAAAAATTTAATCAAATTGAGTCTAGGATATGCTTTACATGCATTTCTGAACTGAAGTACCCATTTTCCAGCACTGGCAATTATAACAAGATGTTAGTTCATTTTGATAATACAGAAAGAGGTAGCAACTAATTCATTGAGATTTCTTCTCTAATCCAACAAACTACTAAGACTAATGAACTCAAGACTCCAGATGACATTACTATTCATTGAGTATTAGATCCTTGTTACCAATATGGTGTGATTACCTATTTATTCCTAAGAGAATATTTAGCAAAGTACGGATAACAAAATTACTATCTCATCAGAGTACTACACCCAAATTCCGAACTTTTCCATAAATAAAAAAACCACTTGCGTATTTCTTGATAGGTGGAGCTTTTGCCTCCACGATGTAGAGCTCTGAATTCTACAATCTGAACCTTGATAGCCCACATCCAGAGTGACTTGAAACCATATATATTGGCCAAAAGCATAAACTAAAAGCTTTCTTCAATCCTTCCATATGTCAGTAAATATAACCAATTGGCAAAAAAATTAGTTCACTATAAAAGAAAGAGGTTAATCTTTTCACACACCAAAGAACGGATCCCTCTCGTCTGCAAAAATAATCACAAGATGCAAACAAGAGTACCACATGAGCTATGCAAAAAGCAGGTAAAAAGGCCTCACCTAAATGCCAGAACAACAATATAAAGGAACAAGAAAGAACAAGAATACACGTCACTGCGGAATTCCAAACTCACCTCTGCTGCAGCAATAGCTTCTTCTGCTTCTTTAAGCCGCACAACTAATTCGCTGGCCGCCTGAACAGCCTCAGTTGTATCCCTCAATTGAGCCTGAAGCCCTTTATTTTCATCTCTAAAATATCTCCTCTCCTTCTCTTGTTCAACTTTTAGCGCTGAAATTTCAGCCGCAAGGGCATTGATAAATTTAGATTCGGCACCTCTAACCCCAGCCTTAGCAGCTTCTTTCTTCACATCATCGATTCCTTCTCTAATCTTACGTTGTCGTCCAAGCAGTTGAATGTGTTTAACTTCAAGATCAGCATACTGTTCAAGCATGCGGGCATGGCCTTCCATTGCCATTTGTATTGCTTCTTTTAACTCTTCGGAACATTTCTTTTCCGTATCCAGTTCCTGCTTTTGCTTTTGTATAAGTGATCTGCCAGATTCCAGCTCCAACCTGAGTTCTTCTACAAGAGAAATCCACTTGCTCTCAGTTTCAGTCCACTGATTTCTCTCCTTCTGCAGTATCTCCTCAGCACTCACTTCAGTTGCCTCTGGAGCAGAGGACAAAGGTGGAGCCACACTGGGCTCACAAGAATATGTTAAACAAAGAAGAGGAGCTGGTCCTTTTGATGTCTTGGATGAAGAATTCAGGTACAACTGCAGCTGGTCTTTCAGGTCTTGAATTTCTTCCATCAAGACATCCCTTTCACCCAGTTCAAAGAAATTCTTATATCTTTCCAGTTCATTTTGAACTCTTTGTAAGTCGATCTTTGTTCTCAAAATTTCGGGATGATTATCATATTTTTCCTGAAGAATCTGTAAATACAAGACATTATGATTAGAGGGGAAAATATCTATACAATGCCAGTCAACATTTAGAGGGATAAATCAGTGTACCACCTTATGCTCATGAGTCAGTGATAATAGTTCATGCTCCATAAACTCTTCAGTTGGTAGGATTCCATCCATCAGGCTCTCAAGGCGAGCAATTTTATCTTCACGAGTTTGACCAATTATCGCATTACATTCTCTCTCATGCCTGTACTGCTGGACCTGTTATTCATGATCAGAGAAGTCGGTCATAAAAAAATAAACTGCCATTTTAATTAGCAATTGCTTGTTTTATAAACCTACCAAACGATTAAGTTGCATGATCTCAGAAGTTTGCTTTGCACACATATCTTCTAGTGCCATCTCTCTCCGAATAGCTCCAGCCAATACCTTTTCAACTTCCTGAGCAACATTGAATTTCACATAGATAAGAATTGCGAAAGAAAAAGTATCTAGAAAAATCCAGTTGAGATCACTGCACATACTTTGGGAACTTTCTTCAATTTTTCATGCGATAGTGACCTGTTGACAGGCACTAACTGCAAATTTTGCACATTATTTTCTTCTATAAGCTCTTGCTGAGAATTTCTCTTGCATTTACTACACAAAAATTCTCCTGATTCCTTCTCTGATAACTCATCATCACTGAAAAGAGTTTGAACACCTGCATCAACTTTCACAACTGGTATAACTGCTTTAGCACCAGATGGTATGCAAGAAAATCTGAATGATGATCGTCCTAAAGCTGCACTATGACGATGGCTCCCTATAACATCGAGACCATGGTTAAGAGCAGCAGCCAAATGTTCTGTTGATGTGAAACAACTTTTCCTGCTATTGCTCAGCCTTGGTGAAACACTAGGAGTTGGAGACTTCAGAACTGGCAATGTGTCAGTAGGAACGGTACAGTGATTACGAACTGCACAATCTTCATTTGGAAATTTTTCAATAACTGAAGGAACACACCCCCCCTGAGTATCGTGTCCGCAAGAATCACTATTGGGCAGTGCTATCTCTGACTTTCTTTCTGTAAATCCACAATTGTTGTTATTATTTTTATCCTCATCCACTCGTTCGAATGCTTCATCTTCCATATTAACATCTGTATCCTCACCAGCAGTTTCTTCCTCAACAATTTCCATTTCTTCATCAGTATCATCATCGATGTGGGGCAACGCCATTGGCTGCTTGAGGCTAAATTTCAGGAGATTCAAACTTCTCCGGGCATTCCATCCTGTGGAATAAGCTCCAACTTGGCCTTTTTGATTGTCATTTGCCTTCATTCGGAACAGTTCATCCTGTTTAATAATAAGAGAAAAAAATAAAAATTTCTTTCCAAACTTTCCTCCCAATATAATTGCGCACCTGAATCTCTATTAATAACAATTGTGACTAATGAACACACAATAAAATGAATAGTTCATATACCCTTAACTGTCGTATCACTTCTCTCAGAACGTTTACATCATCTTGGATTTCTTCATTAACAACTGCCTTGTTTTTTATTGCCTTTGCACGTTGAGCAAATCTCAGAGTACTCAGAGTTTCACTCTTGCAGCTGCAAATATGTTACAGAAAACATTGCATGTTTAGTACATGGAAAAAAAGAAATACAAATAAAATCTTTAAAATTATATATAAAAACTGATTTCCACGTTACCTTGGAGCTGGAGAAACCGCACATATCATTGCCAGTTTCGCATTCCCGCCAAGAGATTCCTGCAATAAAAATGTCAACTTGGAATCTCTATATGGGATGTGCCTCTGCTTTCCTGTTTGAGAAACTTCTGCAAGAATGTTAATTAAATTCCTGCATATGTCAACGACAACCAAAATTAACATCAGAAACAAAATTAATCTTGAAATGGCTCATCAATAGTGTTCCATAAGATGTGCGAATTTAAGACAAAAGATGCATTAATAATTTGATATTCATGATGAGTAAATTTAAAATTTGATATTCATGATGAGCAATGTCAACCAACCCAGTTAACAACAAATATTTCTCTTATTTTACAGGTAGATGCCATTGTCAGCACTTTATCAAAGGTATGCAGCTTTAAATGTTTCATATACATCACAATCTCTAAAACATCAGCTTTGATTGACTACAAATATTTCTCTTATCTTACAGTTAATTTTCTTCTAATTTTTTCAGAAAAAGAGAACAAATATTAAAGTTGTACCTAACTGAACACTTACTACTTCATCAATCCTCTTTTGCCATGGGTCTCATGTTTTCAAGGTGTGATCCTCGTTCAGAAGAAAAGAGCATTCACTTTAAGCATGACACAAACATCAGGAAGAGAAAGCTTTTGACTGTAGACAACCTATCTACTTATCTTCTACATTTTAATCATATTACACAAGATTGCTGTTCTGCCATCTAATCTTCACACAGCAGGCCTCGTATCAGTAACAAAATTTACAATCACACTAGTAACAATTCCAATTACAAAGACTAGTAAATCTTGCAGCACTTCTAGCATCAATTGCTAGTGGTAACAGGTTATTTGTCGTGTAGGAGCAAGCAAAAGTTTGCCCTATAGCATAAGTAAACAAAAATATCATCTAAATTTGTTTTCTTAATGTCTGACTCATTTCCCATTTTCATTCTCATGTATTACAATGATTCTATAGCTCGTAGACCTTTAAAGAATCGCACAATCTTAGAAAATAAAAGTAGATAATTTGTGAATTGCAATCACAAATTTTAATTAGACAGAATGGCAACGCAAACTACCAAATGTAATTCAAGTATAAATTCCTATTGACGGCAAGATTGAAGTTAAGAACAGAAATTCTTTCCTCGGTAGAATCAATATAATTTCTGTACAAAGTCATTTTCTCTTATATCACAAGTCCAAAGTCAAATGGTAAAATAATAAATCCAGTGGTCTCTAGCACCAAGAAGGCCACAAAAAATCAAGTCACAAGATGTTGAAAACTTTTGTGACAATATCTTAAACATACCCTAGTTGTGAAAGCGAACGGTTAATATTCCCTGCTTCCTTCAAACGGCATCCAGCTGCACCTGTCTGTTTTTGTCTTTCAGATCCAGCCAGATCAACAAAATTTATTTTACTCATCTTCAAGCAGCTAACTCCACCATCAGCCATGCTCTGATATTTAACATTTAGGTAATGAGCCATTAGCACAGAAGGTTGCAAAATAGCATGGGATAGTAATCAACAAAACACACACAACAGCTCCAGGCGCGACACGACAAATTGATGTAGTAGTTGGATGCATTCAAGCACCAAGTTGTGCTCTCTATTTACCTAAGTGCAGAAAAACTCAAGAAGTGACTGAGAATGGATCATACTAAATCTTAATCAATGATTCTAATACCTTGCTGCGCGATTCAACAACACAAGTGAAAACACTGTGGGAACGAGAACTTTCAGCATTTACACTTGTCGAGCCAGTTCTCCGGTTTGACAATCCCTGTACAATTTATGCAGCATTAATACGTATAATGTCCAGAAGCTATAAGAAATTGACATATTAGCCAAAATCTCAAGAAAGATGACTACCTAAAACTAAAGTGAAAGACAACATAACACAGCTGCCCAACCTTCACTTCTCGATTGCAACTTACGGCTAAAAGCTTGTTTGGAGAAATTTATAAATTGAATCAATTTTAACTACACATTTTATAGGACTCACAACTACTACCCACTTATTATCCACATATTATGTAGGACCCACGAAATCTACACTACTCCTTTTCATCAATTTATAAAATTCTCCAAACAAGCTTAAAGATTATAGACCATTCACACAAATATGGCATTGTATTAGGAAAATGAGTTGAATATGTATTTGTCCTCACGTTCGAATGGAATATGCCAATAAACGATCTATAAATGTAGTTTGAAATGCTTAAACCGGTCTTAGACTCTTAATGCTGGTTGAGGGATAGGACTTTGGATAAACTGAAGAACCAGCCTCTCTTCTCTAGAGCATTTATATTCTCTTCTCCCTATATGAAATAATATAACCATTTGAGTTGAATGGAAAGAGAAAAGGTAAAAGATAGATATGATTAAAATTAATCAATCTCATTTCAAAATATAGAGCTAGTTGATAAGTTTCCTGTATCATAATTAAATTTGTTTCAAGATACAATCAATATATGTGAGGCTAAATGGTTTCAAGATACAATCAATAAATGTGAGGCTAAACGGTACTAAGGATAGACCTTTGCAATTATCGGTCCTCCTTTGAACGGAAAGATTATGTCAATCAAAATTTAACCTCACCTACCCAAAAAACTAATCTCAAGGTGTGAGAGTACAGTCCTACAAATTTTTTTTTCTTTTGAATAAAAAGAATCTGTAATTTAAGTACCATAAATTATAGCCTATGTTTGGGCTCCATTTTTTTCAAAACTCATTTTCAACCACATATTCTCCCATAAAATAATTTTACACGTAAACATAAAACTTTCTTTATTTTTTTAACCACACATCCTCCAAAAAATTATTATTTCAAAACCTATTTTCCCCCCAAAATGAGGCTGAAACAGGGCCGTAGGATAATAATCAAGAATGAAAGCGTACTACTTTGAACATTAACAAAGCACAAAAGAAGAACAAACCTTTATCAGAAGTTGCGACACATCCTCCATTGAGGAAACACTCTCCTCCGTCAAATTTTCGACATAAACACCACTTTTGATGTCTTCTCTTATCTGTATGAGAAAAATTGAATAAAAAGAAAGATATTCCAATAAGATAATGTCAGGCACCAATTCAATACAATCTCCACTGAAGTACATATTGTCGTTTTTTACCTGGAGATTTTTTTGATTTGGATCCAACAAATCAGTAATTTGCTCATTGTAAATCTGTAAATATGCCATTCAAAGGATTCAGAGGAGAGTTAATTAAGTCATAATTTCCTTAGAGCACGAAAGATATCAGAGCCAAGTACCTCAAGGAAAGAGCATCGACACATATATACAAGCTGTTTATCAGCATGCTTCTCTTGTTCCTACAAGGACAATAGAAATCCCACAAAGTAAGAATCTATAATTGAATTTCAAGACAAGAGTGATAAGAATCGTGTAGGAAAAAAAAATCAATAATTAAATAAAAAGACCTCATTAATGCGCTTGAATAATCGCTGGCAAACTCGAGGTATTAAGCCTTGTTGATCATGTTCTTCCAACAAGGCATTGGATGCACCCCAGATAGTATAGGTTTTTCCACTCCCCGTCTGATCAATTATATGCAAACATGTCATCCTTAGTAGAGAAATTACATTTTATTGTAACAGTCAATTGTATGCATGCACTTGTTTCACTGGATAAAATAAAACCACTACCTAACTCATGCTGTACAATTCATAAATAGACAAAAATACCTGGCCGTAGGCAAACACTGAGCTGTTAAATCCAGCTAGACAATTTTCAACGAGGGGTGCACCTATGAGATGGAATATATCAATCTGAAATAGATAACATTCCAGATCAAGTTTCACTATCTTGTTTATTCTATTTCGGTTATCAATTTGCATACACATTATAATTATAAAACAGTAGAATCTTGCCTGTGTTGACTCAATGTCCGCAACTGAGTCAAATGTAAAGGTTTGCCCTGCTATTGACAAGGACTCATTTGATAATTTCTGAACCACTGACCCTCCATCTTCCTCAACCTTGTTTGGTGGTCTGATGCGCACTATTACCTGGGTATATAGTCACAAACAAAGTTAAAACACCACACAGACCGAGTATAATTGAATCACATATTCACGTCGCAAACATTTTTCATTGACCAAAACAAATCTTTACAAAATCTATGGTCAAAACAAAGGGGTTACAGGAAAGTTAAAGTGAATTTCCAGAAAGATAATTGCAACCAACATAAAGATGAAATTATCCCAATGTGGTAGAAGAAGCTTTCAACATCCACACCAGTGCATTTCTCCGTCTGAGTCAGAATACCGAGATCTTGGAATTGGAATAAGTTTGGCGCAAATTTGGACATAGGGGAACTACTCCAAATTTTGCAAAGCCCCACACCTCATTAACATCATATTGGCATAACTTATTCCCTGTTTTCCTTTCTTTATGTATGTTTTCGGAATATCACATGTAAAGAATTGCTAATCCACTCTATCTCCTGTCCAATAAAATTCCTTCAAAAGTTTCATAGACCAACAAGAAAATTCAAAATTTTAATTATATTAGCTCAATAATATATTCACGCATTATTCCATTTTCATGGAACCAATACAGGTCAATCCATTCGTATTACCATTTCACTCTAAGAAGCAGTAACTAAAAGAATTCAATTATTCAAACCCAGTAGCAATTAAATTAAGTAACTTGGTTTCCTCAAAAATAGAATGTAAGCTCTCAAATTTTCTAACTCAACAAAAATTCAGCCGCACAGAACACAAAGAGACAGCAACCAGAAAATTTAAGTTGATACAATCATCAAAGCACAAGTAGTTCTTTTTTCATCCATTCCATACCACTTGCAAAATCAAGTTTTGTTCGAGAAGATCCTATATCAACTATAATGCTCCTGGCATTTATGCTGGAGACGTCACATCACATTCAAAGAGGGAGTTCTAAAAAAATGGGGCTTCCTTAGTAGAAAAAATAAAAAATAAGAAAATTACGCGAATTCAAAACGATTGCAGGTTTTACCAAACAATATGGCAAATTTGAAAATTTCAACACAGATCTGAACGGTACAATTACTGAAGCTGAAGGTAACAATAATATGAACCTCATGACCAAGGTCATTTGAAGTAAAACCAAGATCAACTAAAACCATTTTTTTCTCAAGTTATTCACCTTAACACCAGAATCGGCAGGATTCGCAGGCCCAGTATTATTCTCCAATCCCACTGTGGCCTCCACAGTGAGCTTCCGCTTGAGCGTGGGCCTTGGAGGAAGCGGGCTCTTCATCTTGGCAGTGGCAGGTGACGTAATCGAGTTCGGATCTGCATTTTCTTTCGAAGATTTGTGTCTTGCTATCAGTTTACTTTTAGGGTTTGGAGATGCGGATGGTGGTGTGGGTGAAGCGGACTCATAATTCTCTCTCAAGATTTGATTTCTTGGCATCATGAAATGCTTCATTTTTACAGTAGAGAGGGAATGAATATTTGTGCCAAGGGTTTTTAGAAAGAGAATCAGCAGAGAGAGAGAGAGAGAGAGAGAGAGAGAGAGAGGTAGCCGTTAGCCAGAGATGGAAGAAGGGTTTGAATTGAATTTAAGGGGAGAGTGAGGGGGAAAGACCCGAATCTAGTAAGAAAGCGTGTGTAATGACCGGAGCTAAATTCGGGTCGGACTTTTGATTAATTTTTTTTTTTTTAATAATAATTTTGAACTTGTAAATGATATCTGAAAGGCTAATTAACACGAAAAAATCCCCACATTTTAATATTTTTGTGCAAAATGTTCTTATCTTTAGTATTCCTTTTTTTTTTTTTTTTTTGACAATTTCACCCTTACTTTTATATTTCCTTGTGGATTTCATCTATCCACCGTTAAATATTCTGATAACTAAACAAAAAATGCAATTTTTCTTTTCAAAAATCAAGGGTAATATAGTCTTACCCAATTTTTCACTGGCCTTCTTCCTACCTTCAAAGTTAACTTTTCAAAATTAAAAGTAATATAAAAATAATTTATACAATTATTCCATTAAAGAAATAAATAAATGACGTAAAGAGCATTATATTTCATATTAAGAAGAACAATGGCTGTAGTAACACACGATTACTCATAAAATTTGAAACGATAGACGAAGAGATTGAATATGTTGTCGATAAGTTAGAGATGTTCATCCCTTTTTGTCCTTAATAATGATATAAATAAGGGTAAAATAAGAAGAACAATGACAAATGTGGTACTATTAATAATCCATCAGATTTCGATGATGAATGTCCCATCAAATATGAATGGAAAATATGATCTAGACCTGCTCTTTTCTTTTTAGCATGAAATTGAACTTGTGACCATTGATATCTATTAACATGTTTTACATGTAACAACCCTATTTTTAATATACTTTGCGAAAAATATCCATACCTTTAAAATTAAGTCGCGTAAAATATCAATACCTTTGTAAAACGAAAGGCATTGAAGTTTTGCACAAAAAAAACATTTGAAAAGTGGGGGAGTTTTGTGCTAATTAGCCTTTTTGTTGAGTTGAACATTTGATGGTGGGTGGATATAAGGATATTTTCCGCAATGAAATGTGAAAGTAAGGGTGAAATTGTCAAAAAAATAAAAGATAAGGACGTTTTGCACAAAAAATTGAAAGATGAGAATGTTTTGTGCTAATCGTATATGAAATATGAAAATCCTAAATCAAATTTTAAAAGTCTACCATTTTCTTTAGCAAATTTCCAACATCTAAAAACGAGATTAGGGGATTGTTTCATACCTATGAAATGTATGATTAAAAAGTTAAAAAAATAAAATATGTGGTAAAAATTAGCCCTTGTTTATCTTTCATTCTTTCAAATTTTTTTTTCATACCTAGTTTCAACCACACATTCACACTAGAAAATATTGTATCTGTATACTCAAAATTTTTTCCACTTTTTAACTCCAAAAATTCACTATTCAAAATAAGGGAAAATTGCAGTGCCGGCCCCAAGCCTTTCATTTTGTTGCAGATTACACCCAAACCTTTAATTTTTACGGCCGCTGTCCCAAACCTTTATATGTAATTGCAACAGTTGTCCATATCACGATTTTCGTCCAAATTGCCGTTAGTCAACAGTAAAATCTAAATTTTGACTCAAATGAAAAACTTGCTTGAAGGGAAAAATTGTCAAAACCAACTTACAGAAGGTTTGGGACCTATACTGCACCATCAACAAAAGTTTTGGGACCTATTTCACATCTACACACATTCACTTCCATGGTTGTCAAGCTTCTCTGCCTTCTGAAATGTTCAACCTGAGTTTTTTTTTTATTTTTATTTTTGGCATCCAGAATTTTACTAAATTCATTGAATTACTCCAAATTTTTACATCTCAAATTCCATTGATTCACCGGAAGCAAATAGCCGAATCCAACAGCGCTAAACTAAAAGCATGGGTATCTTTTATCCAAATTTCATTACTAGATCTAATACCTCTAAGCCCTTTCATCCCTAATCCTCCTGGCCAACTGGATTTCCTTAGGCGTAATTTTTGTTCAGCCCCAAAGCAAGGAGCCATCTCAAGAAGCCGGTAAGCCGACAACCGAGAAAGTCGAAAATGGTGAGGCTTTTTCACTCCTCTGGTTGCGGGGGCCGACTTCTGTGCAGCCTTTGTTGCCAGCTGCTTCCTGGGTGCCTTCCCCCTGGTCGATTTCCTGGCTGTCTGCTTTGTGCGCGCCTTTGATAAAGAAGCTGCAATACCAAATTTTCATACCATTCAGCAAATGCATCGATAAGCAACCATAACATTACTTAAATAATTTCAGAAGGCAGAGAAGCTTAGTTGACAGCCATGGAAGTGAATGTGTAAATGTGAATTAGGTCCCAAAACTTTTGTTGATGATGCAATATAGGTCCCAAACCTTCCGTAAGTTGGTTTTGACAATTTTGCCCTTCAATCAAGTTTTTCATTTGAGTCAAAATTCAGATTTTACTGTTGACTGACGGCAATTTGGACGGAAACCGTGATATGGACCATCGCTGCAATTACATATAAATGTTTGGGACCGATGCCGCAAAAATTAAAGGTTTGGGTGCAATCTGCAACAAAATGAAAGGTTTGGGACCGGTGCTACAATTTTCCCTTCAAAATAATGTCCAAACAAGAGCTTAATTGTTGACTTCGATTTCAAATTTTTAGCTACTTTTTATGCTTGTCCAAACAAGCACTAGAAATGACAATAAAACTTTAATTATTAAGTCTACAACGTTAATAAAGAAAGTAAATAGTTGACAAAATTCATGTTTGTGGATTATTGGATTATCGAAAGTGCCATGTCACGAAATTAATTAATATTGTAGAGTTGTTAATTTTAACAAAAATATGCATGAGTAGTGAGTTTTAACTTCGATCAAGAAGTTTGAGTCACCTATTTAGAACTACGTTCAAGAAGTTTTAGTGATATCGTATCACTACAATGTCAACTAGTATACACTCCTAAATAGACCAAGCTAAACCATGGAGGTTGCTCGGGGTAAGTGAGACCTTGGGTAAAGCAATGAAAAAGGGTGCTCGTGTAGGAGCAAAGAAGCTTGGATTCCGCTCAAGAACCATGTGCAGATTTAGGACACGACTGAAAAACCTTTTAAGCCGAACTAATGTATAAAAAAAATAAAATTACACATAATTTGTTTTTCTTTTCTGAACTACAAAAAAATTGAAATGGGTTGGGCGGATTGGCTCCCTAAATCCACTTTTGTTAAGAACCTAGCTAGAGTCCGTTTGGTATGATTTTGAGAAGTTATAATGAGCTTTTCAAATTAAAAAAAATTAATTTTTGGCGTATTTGATTAATTTTTATAAAGTGTTTCTTTTAATTAGAAGAGTTTTTTAAAAAAGAGTTGATCTAATGTGACTTTCTCTTAAAACTCTTCCGAAAGAGGAAGCTTTTAGTGTTTTTTTTTTTTTTTTTCAAATAATAATTAATGTAGTTTTCTTATGAAACTGACATAAGTAAAAGCAAGAAAAGAAATTATTCAAACGGGCCCTTAATGTGATAATGAAATTGTGCTCTATACAAAGTGAGCATATTCTGTTGGGAAATTTCACGCCAATTTCCTTTATTTTAATTAACCCACATAACCTTTTATTATTCAGGAGAATATTGGCAAACAAGGAAAAATAAATAATATAGCGCACAAATAAAACGGACTGTCGAATCTTTTCATTATATGAAAATTTGTTACAATTATATAAAAATTTTCCCTCACCAATCCAATTCCAGAGTATTAGAAAAAAATGGACTCTAGTTTTACCACACTCCTTCGCTGCCTCAGTATACGTGAAAAAGAATTCTTTCCCTGTCTGCACTCTTTGTGTGAATTATAAAACTTGAGTTCGAATTTCAATATACGGGTTTTGATCCTACTTGTTGTCATAACCCAATTTTGCCCATGTTGGTATTGAGTAGAATTAAGATTTTAATTTAAATCAAAATCAGCAATTAATTTTAACTTTTCAATTTTACATTTCATTAACTTTTATCAAAATTTACTAAAAAATTGATTTTAAACTCCATTAAACATGGATTTTATTTGCAACAATCACTTGTCGATAATCCTTCGTTAGATCTTGAAACTCGGGAAATACGTTTTATAAATGTTCTAGTTCTTTTTACTGGAACAAGGATTTTAAAAAAAATTGGTAGTGTACACGAGCATACAAAACTAATCATGTTTGAAATGTTTGGCGTGCAACATGATTAAAGAAAAAAATAAGTAGAACTTTTGTGCAGCATAATCGAGTAATTAATGTGCCTGCAATATTTATGGACTAACGTTTAGTGAATCTCACAAATTCTGTGGCTAAAAAGTATATTTGATTATTTATAAATCGTTCATAAATTTATCCAAACAGGTGCTGATCAACGATTTAAAAATAATAGTAGACATTGATAATTTACTATTTTTAATTTTAATCAATCAAAAAATGGTTTATTTCAAAATTTACCTAAAAGCGTATTAGATTGAAGTATGAAAATTGAATGGAAAAAACATAAATTCTAGGCAATTGAATTTTGACTAGAAAATAAAACACGTTATCCATACATAAAATGTTTTCTGTATTTTGAGAACATGGTCACACGACCAATTTTTGTAAAATATATTCCATAAAAAAATGGTCAATCAAACGTCCCTAAGTAGGAATTTAAGTTGAAAAAATGGTCATTTTTTATAGAAAATAAAGTCAATCAAACACCTTTTTCATGGCAAATTAAATATCAAAAAACACTTTAATTTCTTTACATTCTTTCTTGGATCAAATATTTGACGGTAATTTCTCTACATTGTTCGATCAAAGCAAGCATCGGATGCATTGTTACTTTCTCTGCATTATTTGATCAAAAGTTAATCAACTTAGAAACTTTCAAGAATTTGGTGAGTCCTCTCTTCCAGCCGCTTAGGTTTGAATGGATTGTGATATTTTTTATTTTTATTATTATTATTTTTTTCAAATCAGCATGAATGGTGTGTTTTGACAAAGTCAATAAACAAATGAGTACTTCCCTTACATTACCCCGTTGATAAGTGTAATTTTTGCACTTCTTAAATGATCAAAAGTGGACGTTTGATAGTACTTTTGAGGAATTGATACTTAATTATATATCGATGTCGGACAACTTTTGGAGAAAAATAATGAAAAATGAAAGAAAAGGACGTGAGTTGAGCATAATTTGGAAGATGGAGATGATTGACATGATTTGCAAGATGAAGGGCTGAAGTTACAATTTGAACGGACTTGAGTTGCACGAAAGGGTGAAAACGAGGACCAAAATGAAAGGAAAAACAAAGTACAGGGTTGTGATCGCAAGCTCCCAAGGGGTACGATTGCAACACCTACAATTTGAGAAGCAGAATGAAAAACGACAAGCCTGTGCGATCGTAGGCAGTATACTGTTGTTTTCTTTTCTAATTTAACATCTTTTTGGAATGAATTTAGCACGTTTTAAACCTAATAAAAGAGGCAAAGATCATTATTCTAGATCATACAACTTGGCGAAGAGAGCGAGGAAGAGAAACAATGCATTTAGCATCAAATTAGATTGAAGATTTTGTTACACAAGTGTTTCAGCGTTAGATACCGTATATGCAGTTTACTTAAAGCGTGTATACGCTTTATAGAATTCAAATTCTGTCATAAGTGGAAGACTTATACCGTATTTGTCGTTAACAGGATATGCACTAACAGATTTAATAACTATGAATACAACATATTCAATTATACATACCAGATTTAATACTCTAGTAGATTCAATAATGTATCAAATTGTAGTAAAGCATAACAAGTAATAAAATTGTAAGCAGCTATGCAAAATATAGATTTGCATAAACGAATGACAAAACAAACACTTGTAGAAGTTAAATAAAAAGAAAATTGTTAACCCGAAGCCTGTGTTACACACAGTTTCCTTAAAACATATTTGCTCCCTCACCGTCTGTGCTTGTAGTCTAAACTGAGCGTCCATTTTTCAGAATACAATGGTAGAACCAGTAGTTTTCGAGCACCACAAATACTACTCTAGCGAACCAACTTTGTGTCTGAACTATATCACCGGACAAGACTGAAAAGATGAACTGAACGAAGACTTTATGCAAACAGAATTTTTTGTATGCAGATGATTTTCGGGTATGTAGATAAAAGTGGAAAACGAGTCACTTATAGACTCTCACTTGAAGAAAAAAAAAA